>BMAT01010806.1:79408-89961 GCA_019649035.1 Elysia marginata
ACACCAGGAAAGTCCCGCTACTCCTGTTGAAATCTCATTCCCTATAGGCGAATGAGTGGACCATGGTCTATTAAAGGTAGTAATTCGATTCGAACCTTGCTTCATCATAACTTAGCTGGTTTTGAGTTTTGAGATTTTTAAGTCATACTCATATCTAGTTTTTATCTTTTGCCCTCGTATGGAGGTGCAAAACTACTTTATAACCAGGATGAAGTTGCTTCTCTGCATTTTGGCTTTGCCTCTTTCTTTTTGTCAACTAATGAGTAAGGATTAACATTCAAATCAAGTCGCAAAGAAAAACAGACTGGTGAGATTTTTAGCACAAAGTAAAAAGGCCAAAACAAAATGGCAGGTAACGGCATAAGCAGGGGAGCTTTTTTCACTTAGAGACAATAACAATACGAGAAAAGGGGAATAACTTAATTGAATAGGCAAGTAATACACAATACAGATTTAGTCTTTCAAAAGAAAACACATTCAACAGTCGAATGTCAAAGAAAACTAAAATCCTTTTTTTGTCCTCTTCATTGCTACTTGTCATAACACCTCAAAAATTATAAAGCATTTTGCTAACTTTGTATTTTCAAAAAAAAACCTTGGATTGAAAACAAAGTTCGTCTGTTGCAAAACAAACTTTTGAAAAACCCACTCTAAGGCCTATTTAAAATTTTGGATTTCTAATATTGTTGGTGGCATAAACCCAATCCCCAAACTAAATCTATATAAAGACTAAAAGAGAGACTTCAGTATAGTTGAGCACAAGGCTGGCCTTTCCCTTTGCTCAACAGATACAAAGCAGAGGAAAAGGAGTGGGGAAGATGAAGGTTTTAAAAATTGAAAATAAAAAGGAGAAGGGTTGGCCTAAAATTCCTACTTCTGTAAAAGACCTAAAGAGAGACGAAGAGAGAGATTTTCGTTGTTTGAATTTTAACATCTCTTTTCAACTACAGGGTTATATCAGAGATGGCGCTTGAGACAATTGAAAGCGTGCTACCACACCCAGTCACATTATCCTGACACGGGCCGACCAGACTTTGCGCTAAAGTAAATTATAATGCCAGACACTAGGCTGATCAGCTGCTAATACCAAATTTTACAGTCCTTGATTTGACTCGGTCAGGGATCGAACCACATACTTCCCGATCTCTGAGCGAGTGTCTTACCGCTAGGCCACAGAGCCGTCAAAGAGAGAGAACGGGAGGGAGAAAAAGAGATGAAAAGACAAAGACATACGTAAAAAGTATGAAACTGAAAGTGACCAAAAAATGAGGGGTGGACTCAGAATTCCTTATTGGGTTACTACCAATGCAGGATAAAAGTTAACATCCCTTTTCCAAAAGTATCAATTTAGCTGAATCAGTAATAAAATACAGGTGTCTTTAAGTTTAAAACCTACATTCAGGATGCCTGAATTCATGCCCTAGAAGGATTGTCGGCCGATCATCCGTAAGGGGGCAGCAAGTCCCTATTTTTAGAACAAACACCTTGGAAATTATGACGCAATAAATAAAAATGTCACATTTTTAGGGAAATCTACAAGCTTTTTTTTTCAAAATGGGCAATATTATGATGAAACCACGCTCAAGACCAAAATTTGAAATGCAACACTTCTCTTCATAAGTTTTACATAGGCCCATTTAGTTTCAGCAAATGCTCAAATGTCTAAAAATAAAAAGTTTTAACCTGACAATAAACCAGTATCACAACGGAAGCCATGGATTTATGCCCTCTTGCTTCAAAAAAAAAAAAAAAAAACCAGCTAATTTTCTTTCACATTTCACATAATTTGTGGTCTCCTTGATTTCCATTTATGAAGGGAATGGTAACCCATTTTTAACACCAGCTGCCAGTCCCAGGATAAAGCTCAAACTAAATTGGATCTGAGGCTGTGACAAAAGGTTGTGATTCTGTCTGTTGTGATGGTGGACAAAGTATTTTAACCTAAGGCAAGCAAAGAAAATAGGGCTGTCATAAATGTCTCTTGCCTTGTAAAAGTTATATCCTTCTCAAACCACACCATTAGTTTACTGAGCTGTGTTGAAAATTTTATCCAAAAAGACCTTGTAACGGTTTAAAAGAAATAAAGGAAAAACACAATTAAAAAATCAGATTTGGGTGTCACTGTTTACTATATTTCTTCATCAATTAATTTAAAATTTCTGACAAAGCCTTATGGTGTAATTTAAGACAGTCATATTAATACTATATCTTTACATGATAAGTTTGTTAGTTTCTATGTTATTTCTGAAAATACTTTGTCCCCCATCACTTAACCAACAGATTTACGACGTTTTGTCACAGTCTCATCTAAAGATGGCCCCGATTATCCTCACCTCCCGCGGTGCGTTTTTTCAAGTCATATTATAAATTCTCACCCTAGGGGTGAAGAAATATCTGCAGTCATCATTCACATCTACTTTCAACCTATTTTATCATGTAGGATAAAGCAGCAATAGCATACAGCCAGAGATATGGTCAATGGGCGTATACATGTAAAAATGATGTATGCAGCACTTGTTCTATTAAACTTTAAGCATTGTGTGTAGACGTGGATAAAAGTCCAAGCAGAGGACTTCACACTTGTAGGGTTTGCTTGCTGGGGCTTTCTTCATTGTGAAAACTGGTAGTATCATCTTGAAACCCCAAACTTGTAGACTTGTATGCTTTCTGGCACTTTATTCATTGTTTTTGGTCCATATTAATCATTATTCCCCCTCCTTTCTACCAAAGTTTTTTAATTGAATAATCACTGTCTATTTACAGTTTCTTAGACGTATTTTACTCCGTACACTGTGTTTTCTTAGAAACGATTTTTGTGCTAATGGTGCATTTTTGATGTTTGTGAAGCTAATTGATTTGACTTTTTTACTTCATTATTTTGTAAGATTCCCTGTACTGTGTAGTAAACATTTAAATACATGTTGATTTTCCAATTCAAGTCTCATCACCGCTTGTGAGACAACATAGATTTTTCTCTAGATTTAGGCCTAGATTTAAAATCGTTTTTTAAAAAAGAAGTTTCAATATATATATGCATATACTTACATGGCAATCTTAGTTTCTACGTAATGTTTGGAAGCTCAGATTTTAGTCAGAAAATGTAGGCCTATTCAGGCTATTGACGTTCAATATCAATGCTGTGTAAACTGTAATGTGAAAATCGTGGCATCCAACTTATTTGAACTGGTTGCAATTCAGAATAATGTAGCGATGGTGGAATTAGTATACAAAGGGTGCAAATAATCACAGCAGAGTATCCGTATCCAGTCCCACTCCCAGGGGATGCGGATAGTCACACCATTAAAAGATATCTTGCAAGTTCACTTTATTTAGTACGACTTACCACCAATACTTGATGTAGAATGGTCTGTAGATAAATTTCCCAGGGGTGAAATGCTTCTCGAGTTTCTCCAAGCTATACGTAGACTCCCCTATGGCTATTGCTAGATTCTAGATCTAGATATAAGTAATAGAATGTTACTCTGACACTAAACAGATCTTGTTGTCTCCAGAAAGACTGAAAAGTCGAACCTGTCCTCAATGTGTGCAGGATTTAAGCAAGATATGGACCTAATCTAGATTTCTAGACACTAGATCTAGATTTAGATATGTAGATTACCTTGCTTAGATTTTTAATTTAGATTCTAGATCTAGATTAGTCTAGATCTACATCTAGATCTATATCTAGACCTAGATGTGGCGTAAAGTCAAGATATGAATGGCCTCTGAGCTTCGGGCACGTTGAAAAAAAGGGAGTTTCGTTACCAACTCTATTTAAAACGCAGTTATTCAAATTTCATAAAGCCTCTATCAAAATCTCAAAATAAAAGCATGCTCCTAGCGTTTCAACACTGAGTAATGAATAAATAAATAGACGATTTCTCTGTTGTTACCACGTGCCAAAATTAGAAAATCACACAGTACACAAACACATTGAAACTGATCTAAACTTCTCAATCTCAAGTCTCTTAAGTCACTCAAGAATTTCCAAAACAGTGAAAACACTGATAGGCCAAGTGAGACTTTAGAAAATATGAATCATTGCTGAAAAACGAAATATTAAGCTAGGCCTTGGCCCTACTTGAGTCTTGAGCACTGTGGTCCAGTCTGTGGTGTGGTCTCGCCCTAAGCCAGCCCTTGCTGAAAATCTAGACCAATCGAATTCGAAGAAAACTTCAGGGTCATCTTAGCCTAGGGCCTTTAGGACTGGTAGACATAATAAATTTATTTTTAGAAACCGCAGAAACGATGGAAAGTGCATTCGACCGTACTATTTCTAGCATTAAATTTTTTCAATCTCATAGTGCGTTGACGTTGCAAAGAAAAATACATCTACTATAATTAGTATCACGCAAAGTTTATTCAATCCCGCGTTAACTAATAGAGGAGTTGTTAAAATCTTTTTTTCAATCCTGAGTATTTTGATAATAAAATATGTAATTATTTAGAGTAACCATTTTCTAGGCTTTCTTTGTGAGACATGGGCAGAGAGAATAATAAGTAACATACACACTAGACTACAAATGTAATCAATTTCATCTCTGAAAAAAATCCTGGGAAACCATGAACAAAATTTGCCAGTATATGTAGTAGAAAAATACCAGAGCTTTCCACTTATGTCCATTATTTATAGCTAACTTACCTTTTTTTCTCTCCTGTCATCGTTTTACTGTTGCTTCTTTCGGCCTCTTCAAAGGTTGTTTTCTAATTTAATTTTATTTCTGATTTTATACCTTTTGCGATGAGCTCTAATTCTTTGTCTACACTGATGCTATGTGACATAACTAATCCAGGAGATTATTAGGGCGGTGTGAAAGCTAAGCTTTTCGCACTTGCAGTTTCGAGTTAAATTTCAACTTTCAAGTACAAAGACGCAAAAGGCGCGCAAGGGACAGGGACACCTGCAACAGGTAACTCACGTCAGAAATTTACACAGGTGCGAAATTTAAATTTTATAATGATTGAGTTTCAATGCTTTTGAAGATGTCAAAATTGAATCTCAAACGATGTGTATTGGGACACCCACCCCTATATTGTCCTAGGTGTTTTATTCGGATACGGACATCTCCGTGACACCATTCCAGGTATGTTTTGACCAAGGTGCATCATGCGTGACATTGGACGCAAGGTTATACATTACAGAATTACTATTAAAAAAAACCCGTTTAATCTCTACGCTATACATTAATTTCATGTGCTAATCGAACACGGGCTCTCCTCTGACGTCACAGGGCCCAGATGGTAGGTGTAGGCCGACTAACTACATGTACTAAGCCTAGATTTGTTTGCTTTATTTACTGGTCTGTGGGCTCAACTTGTTTTCACGGTAAAAGAGCATCGTATTTTAGCATCATATTTTAATCTTCGTGTTAGCATCTTAGAGAAAACTGAACAAAGGGCCGGATAATCACATGCTGAAGCTCACGACCAGCGACACTTCTAAAAGATAGACTAGAACCATTCCGAGTACCGGTAGGCATAGAATCACTAAGCTGAACCTTTCTTTATCTCTGTTCTAAAGTCACCAACACTGGCGATTAGTGTTGGTCATTAACAGCTAATTGCATTTGTTCGAAATGTGCTAAAATAATGAACTTGCTTTATAGGCTTACGCAAACGACATGTATGCTTGAAAGCTGATCAAAATGAATAAAATCTGGAATTTTTTTCTCAATTACATTGTTTTGTTTGCTTGCCTATCGGCTTATATCATCCATGCAATGGCATTCAAAAGCTTTGTCTAAAGGCCAGCATCTAGCTAGATATAGGCGAAGAAGGGAAAGAAATCTACAGAGGGACTGAGAGACAAGAGAGAGACAGATAAAAAGAGAGAACAACAGAGACAGAAAAAGAGAGACAGAGAGAGCTAAACCCTTACGTTTGCATTAAAACAGAAATAGGCCTACTTATTATTACAGGTGATTCTGGCAAGACGAAACTATACTGAAAAGCGCAAGAAAGAAATAGCAATGTGCAATTTTTATTGCTAGTTTCCAGAGTGGTATAGGAGGACTAGGGTGGGAAACAGTTAGAGATTTCGAGGGGGGAGGGGGGGGCACTAAAATGAGAAAAGAAATGTAGTGGGGATAAGAAAGAAAGACAGGTAGAAACAGAGTTCGAGGGGGTGGCTGAAAGAGACCACAAAAGGTAGAAACAAAGTTGGTGGTATTAAGTTGACCATTAAGTTGGATAAAGTCGGTGGTATCTACTGCGTGTACTCAATTAATTAGCGATGCGAAGCACGGGCTGCCATAACTAGTTTGCTGTATTTTCACGTGAAAGGCGCATCACTTACGTGTTATGAATGAAATGGCACACAGGTGGTCTATAATCAGCTTTTCTGGGCTTAGGCGACCGTAAACGGTAGTTTTTAGAGCATAGTTAAATCTACACTTTCCTGCTGGGGACTTCACGGTTCAGTTCATTCCATGTGCTTATTGATATATCTAATGTTTGTTCAAACAGGTAATCTACTAATCTAGAAGATGTGTGATAAGCGCCCGACATGGTGCGAAAATTACGAGATTTTTGTAGACTGTAGGCTCATGAATAAGACAGGGAGATTTGAGCACAGGGATGTTGTGGATCTTTAGGGGAGGAGGGACAGTTGTCGGTACCGATAGTAAAAAGAGAAGAGGTTGGAGTAGGACTGGGGTAGGACCGAAGGAGAGGGTGTGAAGTTTTGTTGAGAAATGGAGATTTTTTTTGGGGGGGGATATCATTCTATTCTAGAACTCTAGTTGGGGACCAAAGTGTAATAATACTCTTTGTGTATCCACTCTGGTCGTCGCGTTCTTGTTCCCTTCCTTCGTATCATGATCTTTAACTCAGTTCTCCAACTTTCTTTTGTCCAGTTTCTTTTGCTTGTCAGCTATGTACGAGGGACGTCCGAAAAGAAACAGGGAAAAGGCACAACTCTTGAACTAATCCATATTCTTTAATTCTGTAAACGGGAAACACCAGTACAAATCTTTTATGATGCAGAGTTTCAGCACCATAGATGAACGCACTATTGGATTAGTAAATTGAACAATAGTCGCAGTAGAGCTGTGTGGATAAGTAAGTCAATTTTTTTTTAGTAAGGTATATATTTTAGCTCTAAAAATATTGACAAAACAAGTGAGCTGTCGGCTTTACGCCTTCGTCAGAAAAAAAAATTTTAAAAAACGTGTAAGACAATTACATAAATACGGACAGCACTAACAATGAAAGAAAAGCAATAATGTTATTTTTCCCCTGTGCTTCCTATTCTTCTTGTGACCCGGTTTGATTAGATCATTAGTCTTTTGTTAGTTCATGCTGTGCGACACGAGACATTGGTAAAAAAAAAAATAAAATTTACTTCTTAGAGCATCTTTGTGGTTAGGCATCCTGGAGCAATTTAAAAAATGAAGGCATGCTGTGAGTAATATTATTCGAGCATCGCTAAATCCTCCGCTCCAGAGAGTCGCGAGGTAGCACTTCCCCATTCCCAGTCCATAAGGGACTATCCAGCGTCACCGCGGGGCCAAAAATTTTAAGCTCAGTCTCGTGCTATGGTGACTTTATTAGTCGTCAATTTGCTATTCTATTCTAGTGCATTGTTTAAATAAGGTACCAAGGGAGGAGATACAACGAGAGGAGGGGGTCTTAGACTGAGAGAGAGGTGTGAAGAGGGACCGAGAGAAAAGGTGAGCGAGAGGGTGAGAGAGAGTAGGAAAGATAGAACCGGACCGAACAAAAGAAAGGGGGGGGGAGAGAGAAAGGGTGAGGGTTTGAGCTGGACTTGAGGGTGAGAATGTTTAGGTATATATCCTGTAGGCCTAAATATTTTTGAGATTTCTGATGTTCTAAAACATTATTTCTTCGATGATGTCCCTTTTATTGGGGCTAAAGAGTCTGGCTGTGGTGTTTAGGGCGTTTAGGGCTATAGTCTGCATCTTTTTTTTTTTTTCACCGTTTCATTTTGTTTTTAGGATCGCTTAGGTAAAAAAAAACCAATATACATTTGGGCTGAGACCTGGGATCCTACCTTGCCACCGGACCTAATATTTAAGTCAAAGTGGGGAAGGCAAGGATCCACTGTGGTCGATCACGTCACCATATATGGCATATTCTGTGCCAGGATTTTTTTGGTAGCGAATCCTTTTCTTTTTTTCTTATTTTTTGTTCGCATATTTTTCCATTTTGGCTCTTCGTTTTTTGGGGTTTTTTTTGGCAGTTGGTTCGCTAAGGAAACCAGCCTTGAGGGAGACCGATGTTTATGGAGCAATAATGTTATCATAAAAAATATAAAATATGAATGATGAGATAAAAATAAAAATCAAAAAATGTACCTAGAAATCTAGATAAAAAATCTATCTGCAGGGAAGAAAATGAAAAAAAGGGGGTAGGGGGCAGGGGTCTGAGCATCCACGAAAATTGTAACTTAATTACATAGTGAAAGAAATGAAAAGAACTATCAATGAAAAACGAGAATTATTTACAAAAAATAAGAATGTATCAACTAGATCTAGGCCTATCTGGAATGAAAAAGACAGATAAAGAACGGCTTATCTTTTTTCCAGCGCAGATCTTGTAAACAAGGAAGAGCAAACGCATCAAGATAACAGACATAGTAGAGAAGTGGCGTAAAATAGTGCCGTACATAAAAACTCGTAGGAAAATTCAATTTTGATGCATGCCCGAAGAGTGTGCAATAACAAAAGTTTGAGACCAAAATAGACCCTAATAGTATTACAGACTAGAGGATGAACTAAATCGAGAAAAGTACTAAGTCACCTACTGTGAAGAAAGTACAAATCCAAAAATCTATACCTATGAGCAATGAAAGGAAAGAGAGAATAGAGGGTTTACAACACAAGTAAAGGGGTAAAACCATAATGAGGATATTGATAAACTTACCATACCAAGAGCTTACCATACGACCGACAAAAAAGACAAGGTCAAAAGAGGAGAAAAAAAAGTAAATACAGAATATGCTAGGAAAAAGTCTACTCCACGAAAGAGACATGGATGCTTATACATATGGTGAGGGTGCTATGTCAAGATCTCGAGTGTATCAATGGTGTACTTGGTTTGGAGAAGGCCGAACAAGTCTAGATGATGAGCCAGAGTCTGGTCGCCCGAAAACATCGACCAATGAGGAGAACACAACTCGTGTTGACGAACTCATCAAATGTGACAGGAGGATGAAGACACGCGAGATTGCTTTGAATCTCGAAATTCCAAAGAGTGCTGTTCATGAAATAGTCCATGACACTTTGGGATATCGAAAGGTGTGTGCAAGATGGGTTCCAAAAATGTTAACAGAGGATCACAAGCTTCAAAGGGTTGAAATTTCACACCGCCTTCCGCTGCGATGCCAACAAGGCAATGGAGATGAGGATACGACGCATATTGGTGCGGGGCATGGTGGAGGCTTTCGAGCAAAGAATAACCTGTTTGACAATCTGATTACTGATGATGAAACTTGGGTCCATTTGAATATCGGTGCCCCAGAGACAAAGCGTGACACCATGACTTGGAAACATCTATCCTCTACCGTGACCAAAAAGTTCAAAATGCAGAGGTCCGCAGCTCAAGTAATGCGACCGTGTTCTGGGATGCAAAAGGTGTGAACCTCCTAACCATATTGCCACAGGGCTAGTGCATCAATGCTGCCAAATGCTGCAGCACTCTTGGCCGCCTCAGAGATGTAATTCGTTGCAAAAGACCTGGACTCTTGAGAAGAGGTGTTGTGCTTCAGCACGATAAAGCGAACCCTCATTCAGCAAGACTTACACAGCAATGGCTGCAGCGCTACGGTTAGGAAATCCTTCATCATCCTGCCCACAGTCCAACCTCGCACCCTCTGACTTTCATTTGTTTGGACCCTTGAAGCGTCATTTAGGAGGCATAGCTTTCGAGAACGAAGGTGACCTCGTCGGTGAATTGAAGAATTGGTTTGCACAACTTGACCTTGATTTCTTTCGAGTGGGTATCTATTCGCTGCTGTCGCGCTGGAAAGAATGCTTCGATCTCCATGGAAATTACGCTGAGAAGTATAGGAAGAGTGACATTTTCAACTGTGCGAGTTTCAAATGTATCCCATTAAAGCCGTTTGAGTTATGCACATTTTCCTGTTTCTTTTCGGACGTCCCTCGTATATAATCTTGGTATGGGTCGTCCTTTCTTCCACTTCATTGGTTTCCTTTTCGTTTACAGGCCAGAGGGATAGCTGTCAAACCAGCAACCCAGTCTTAAGTCTAGGCACCACGAAAGTTTTTGTAATAATTGCGGACATAGTAAAACAGCAATGATTGAAAGATTTTAAAGATATGAAAGCAAAGCATTAGATGTTTCAAAAGTTGGAAGAGGTGAGATAGAAGAAAAGACAGGGGAAAAGGAAGGAAGGTTTGTGTCCTTGTAGAAATAGTGCAAGAGCAACTAATGTTTTAAAGACAGAGAAAAAATGAAAAATGTTTTTATCATTGCGACATACATCTAGATCTAGAAGAAAAGCAAAAGACAATTTGAAAGTAAGAAAAAGAGGTATATAGGGCCTACAAAAAAAAAAACACGCAACAAAAACA
>BMAT01010806.1:97469-115096 GCA_019649035.1 Elysia marginata
TGGAGAGAAAGTGTTTGTGAGTAAGAAAAAGAATGAGAGTAGGGAGGTGGTAAGATTTTAGTCTGGTCTCATTAAGACATGCAAGCCCTTCCGCCACGTCACGGCAATCTCACTTGGAAGGGTGGTCCTGAAAAGGACCGTTTGACTCTGTTTGTGACAAAACACCTTGTAGTTTACTTGAAGAACAAGTCCAATTTTGTCTGTCTTGTTTTTTAGCTTCGCTGAAAATTGTCTTTTCAAATGCTCTCAGTGTTGGCATGGTGCTTTCCAAATTCCTCACTTCTAAGCGCTGAATTGATAGCAACATCATGAAAGTCATCCATATCTGCTTCTTCTTCTGTTGCGCAGGCCGATAGCCCTGCTTTTGAGTAACAGTTGACAATTGTTGATGGTTTTAACTCCTTCCAAGCGCCACGGGCAAGATAAAGGGCATTTAGAAGGGTTATCTTCTTCGAGATGTCAATGGCTTTCTCATCTGGGTTGGCATCAAGACTTGCAATAAATCTGTCGTTAAGTCTTGAACGGTAATGACCTTTGAAGTTTTTTATCACCCCCATATCCATAGGCTGTAGAAGCGATGTCGTGTTTGCTGGTAGGAATTTAAGAGTGATCATCTCAAGGTCATCCACAGCTGGATGGGCAGTACATTTGTCAACCAACAAAAGAACGCGTCTGTCTTGGATTTTTAGTTTGTTGTCCCACTCGTAGAGCCACTCTTTAAACAAAAAGCCTGTCATCCATGCATTGGCTGGGTTTCTATATCTGACTGGGAGTTTGCTGAGGTCTTTTGGGAAGCTCCTTGGTTGTTTTGATTTTCCAATCACAAAAACTGGAAGTTTCTCCTCTCCTGTCATGTTAGCACAGAGTAGCAGCGTAATTCTTTCCATCGCTTTCTTTCCTCCTGTCAACTCTGTTGATTCTGAACAGTGACCTCGGTCAGGAAATCCTCTGAAATAAAGCCCTGTCTCGTTGCAAGGTTCAAATGCGTCTAGAATTTTTAGCAGCTCGTCATCTCTCCAAGCTTGAGCGGCAGCAAAGTTTGCAGCTTGCTTCTCTCCATGCTCCTTCTTAAACGCAACACCATTTTTTTGCTTCCGTCGGTACAGCCAGCCGTTTGATGGGTTGAAAGATTCACCTTTGCTTTCTGCAAGCTCTGTAACTTTTTTCTTTAACAAATGCCCTGATAAACAGGCTCCTTGGACAACCTTGTCGGTCATCCAATGTGCCAAAGCACCTCCAACGTGATTTTGCTCTTGGTCTCGTTTTCTCTTCTTGCCCAAAATGCTTGGGGATTGTTGCAGCTCTCTTAATGATTCCTTGCTTTGTTTTCTTCTGCCAACTTGAGACTTGGATATGTTAAATTTCTCTGCAACCTTCATCATTGTTGCCCCTGGATTTTCAAGAGCGTCCAACACTTGAAGTTTAACATCAAAAGACAAATCAACTCTCTTCTTGCAAGCCATCTTTCACATTGAGTGTTGTTCAATGATTAAAAGCTCTAGATTTTTAGCCACAATTGTACACACTTTCACTGAGTCTACTTACACGCAGAGGTCAACATTTTACAACTTTACAAAACAAACACAGAAAATAGTGCTCTTTCTTAAAAACCCACTTTGTTTGCACCATGTCCTGCGCGTGTCTACCATCTGCCAGATTACCCATTAGATCAAACACAGCTTGACCTATGTCTACCTGGAATGAACTGACCCGTGAGACCGTCGCATGGCAGTTAGACTTCTCGACGCCCCTCCCAAGCATCTTGCTAAACGTCGCCTAAGCACAAAGCAAACATTTATGGATTACCTGTGTGCTAATTCAATAATAACACCTGAGTGATGCGCTTTCCCTATGACCGCAAATAACATGCCATCAACCCTTGATATTGACAGTCATTTACGGATTTTTTTCCCGATTAGGCGGGTAAAATTTCCCGATTTCACGATGACTTTAGATAGAAAAAATTCCGTTCCCTGGGATTTTTCCCAATTTCACAGAAATTCCCGATTTCGCGGGTCCGACTGTACAATGATTTTGCCACTCGTGTTGATGATGAGGATGATGATAAAATGTGAGGTGTTGATGAGCTGGTTGCAGGAGAAGCATTAAAATGATTCTGGCAGGCGATGATAAAGATGAGCTGAATAGTTTATCAACTCAGTCATATTATAGTAGAGTGAAGGATATTGAAGCCTAAAACTACGTAGGCCTACATTTATCATGAATTCAAATATTTATCTCTCTCTGTCTCTCTATCTATCTATCTATCTATCTCTCTCTCCCCCACCCCCTCAAAAACTCACACTCTCAGCAGTATAATATGACTAGATCTAGATCTCTTGTATATAAGCGGATCTCCGTTAGAAGCCCAATTTTGATATGATTAGTTATTTGAGTTCATCAATACGGTACTCGCATGAAGTACATGTAGCATCTACATTGTATCAAATCTTAGCATTTAATGGAAAATGCATCAAATTTCTTGCCATTTTCGGTGATTTGACCCAGATCCCTTGGTCTTCCTTCTTGTTAAAGTGGTTCTTGGTCCGTTTAGCACAAAAAGCGCAAAACTTCGAGATGCGTTACGGCCCTTGCCATTTCCAAGAAATTCCCCGTGCATCTGGTAACGGACTTTCATTCATTACTGCTCACTTGTAAACCTATAATTTTTGCATACTCTTCCCCTACCCACTACGCGTCAGCGACACTCTGCATCGATCGATAAAAACGCTTGTGTGGGAATACATAGAAGACACTCAAAACTGTAGACTTTAGATCTATTCGTTACCGCTATATCTATCAGTAACAACTCTCACTGCATTCATACGTGAAACTTAACTCACCGCGGGTCTAGCCGACAGACAATAGGTCAAGGCCAGAGCTAATGATCAGGGCACAAGACACGGCGCGAGATCACCGTAATTTATGTAATTACCGGTATATTTTATTTTCAAGAAAATAAGACAAGGGCACAGCAAAAATTGCCGCGGTTGACCCTCTCATTTTGAGGGCATTACTTCAAATTGCAAGGGCACCACAGCAAAATGCCGCGGTGCCGCGGTCTATTTCAAGCCCTGTATATATATTTTTTGCCTTTGTTTAAGAACAGAAAAGCAGAATGGAGTTTTGTAAAATGTTCCTGTTATTGCAAATGATACTAGGAGGACTATTGCTAAGGCTTTACAAGTTATGAACTGATTTTGTGATTTTGTATTAATTGGTGCCAGAGTTCTTATCACAAGATAAACGAATTCAAAAGTATACAGCTTCATTTTTAAAAGAAGTTGTAAAAACTGTGTTCATGCAAGGCTTTTGAAAAATTAAACTCAAAGAATTTTTGGATGAAACTTCAAAAATTGAAAATGTGAGAATAATTTGCAAGTTAGGTGCCCTAAGTTTTTGTAAATGCATTTAATATACAAATATAATATATGTGCAAAAATTACTGTAACATTGAGCCATAGATATAAAATTTTACTTCTGATACATTTCAGAAGAGGAATGGAAACGCTACTATCTATCTTTGCAAGAAGGCTACCAATCAGTGGGATTTGGTTACGACCAGCCTGCTGGTGATGCTATGCAATGGCAAGTAACGACAGGTAAGCTAATAGGTCCACATTTTTCAAATAAGCAGACTTTATCTAAACTTTATCGGTCAGTCTCTACCATTGGCTGTGACAAGTATGCCTTAAATTCCAACTTCATAGATAGCAATTCTTTGAAAACTTTACCATGTGTTTTGAAATTCAACGCCAACCAAGACCTTCTTTCTTGGTTGTTCTAAATTAAGGAACATTTAATGTTAAGCCTTTGATTATTAACAAGTGTTATTTGCAGAAGAATTATGTCTCCTCAATTAATTATGTGTTTTTGTGATTTCAGAACAAGTTGCAGTTGCTGATCAAAAGCCATACATACCTCCAGAAGAATTGCAAGTTCCAAAAGATATGCAAATTGTGAGTCAAAATGTTGTGCTGCAGTCTGACCCGCATAATAGGGTAATTTGTGGCGAAGGCTTTTTTCACTGATTAACCAGGTTTTCCTGATTCTCCAGGCATCAAGGGAAACAAAAATCATTGTGTTGAGGCACAGGTGCGACGAAACACACAGAAGAATTCAGAGAGAAAGATACATGATGTATGCTAAATTGAAACTTTCATTATTGTTACTCCTGGAATCTTAAAGTGCTTACGGCATTTTTAATTTATAATCAATTTGTTAGAAAAATGACTTCAAGATTTAAGGAACTCTTTTATGGTTACTCACTGGCTGTCCTAGCTAATTATGAGCCTAAACTCTACAACAATCTCACAAGACAAACAAAAGTCACACTCTTTTCTGTTGAAATCGTCATAATTTTTACACCATGTTTAGCGGTTATCCCACAATCTACCAGATTTCCTGTTTGAGCAAATATTAGCTGTATCAATAATCACCTGGGATGAACTTGACCTTGAAATCCACAGTAGGATAGGACTAGGTAGACTTCCTGGGTCCTAAAAACCACCAATTAAAGCCAGAAATCTGGTTCATGAGATGGATTGTCAATGGTGTGTTTTGGTTTAGGTGTATATGATGTTGTGGTTCACATTTAATCAATTATGATGAACTAAAAGTGTTGCTGCTGTTGAAGACATTAGTTTAAATATAAGATAAATTTGAGATGGTTGTGACATTGTATTAGCTTGAGAGGAGGATAAAAGTATTGGAAGGTTGAGTTTGCCTTGATAATATTATTCCTCTATTAAAATTTCGGCACTAAAAACTTTTCTGTAAAGAGAAAAACTTATGTAGGGCGGTAGTTAATGTTGCTATAAAAGGTAACGGTTGTGTCAAATGCTAATGCCTTTAGATCTCTAAGAGAAAAATACGAAAACGTGTATGACATTTGAGTTATTATTATTAATAATTTATGTGAACCTTTGTGTCAAATGGCGATCCCGATGCCCATAGATATCTAGGTTGATTAGAAAACATTTTACGATCAAACTTTTCACATCTGCCTAGACCATTCAATGTTTACTAGGCCATCAAACTGCAAGCCTCTAGGCTAAGCCTGGACCATTCATTGTTTACTAGGCCATCAAACCGCAAGCCTCTAGGCTAAGCCTAAGAAATGGGTTATCAGATTAACAAAGTTTATGGTGCGCTTTCACTCAAAAACTGTTTTACACCCATTAAGTTGTATGGTTAAATATTTACTTGGAATGTTGTGTAGACTCAACTTAAATTTATATTTTTATATATTGCATAAAGTTTTGAAGTGACGATATAACTTTAAAGAACACCCCCAATATCAACAATCAAAATGCATAGCTAGAGCCCTATCTTAAACTTCTTACTTAAGATTCAATCAGATCAGCCCCTGGTGATTACAAGCCCAGCCCAGATCTGCTACCGACCTTTACCCAAGGCCGACTGCAAACTGGCTGTCAAGCACTATGCATGTCATGGTGGGTTTTTTTTAGTAAGATAGGAAAAATATTTCCGGCTCTTTTGCAAAACTTCTAAAGCTATTTCCAAATTTCAGCCACATCGATTGAGAAACTATGCTGTATTAATTCATATTACATACAATTCACCTCTATATTGAGCGTCCAGTCAAAACAATGGCCGATTTTCAGCTCTCCAAACGCAGGAGATTGGCATAGCTATTTTTTTAATATGACAATTTGGTTACAACTGTCTCCTTTTTGTTATTTAGAATTTGGAGAATATGAAGGCCATTTGTTTGAGCCTCTCATCATGAGATTTTGCATTTGATTGTCTATTATAGTAATTTATTAAATCTCCTATATATATTTTTTTACAATCACCTGCAGCCACAAGATCAGAAGCAGAATGCTCGCATAGAAAAAACAGCAAGCTTCATCGCTCAGCATGGAATCCAGATGGAGATTATGCTCAAGACAAAGCAAGCAGGGAACAGTCAATTTGACTTTCTTTCGTTTGAGAACGAATTAAATGCCTACTACAAACACATGGTCAGCATGATAAAATCTGGCAAGTACAAGCCAGTCCAAAGAGAAGAAGAAGAAGATGCAAACAGTGGTGAGTGGATAGAAAAAAAAAAATCAAGAAGCGTTAACTATTAAGATGTTTTATAAGTGAAACACAAGAAGACAAGACTTTTTTTTTTTATTATTATTATTAGTCATTTTTCATCGATAATTTTACCAACAATTTTTTTTTGGCAAACTGGCTTGGCAAAACACTTACGGAAATTTTTACTTTAGATCGTATCGTTTTTCCTATCAGGCTGTGTAACCACAGGTATTTCTTGTAATTTAAACAGGTCGTCGGTCTACTTAAATTGTTTCCTTTTTTTTCTCACACTTTTAACCCATTCAAACTCTGATAGGAATTAGGAATGAAGTGTCTGAATTTTATGGTTTTCATTTCTCTTTAACCACCTGACTGTATGGAGTACTTACACCATACATGCTGTTGCTCACTGGTTCTATGGGCAGTGTACATAAGCTGTACGTACTTGATAAAATAAGTTTTGTCTTTTCTATTTAAAACCAATACTCACTTTTAGTGGACAGCAAGTACAATTTTTTAATGGCTTCTTTTTCAAGTAAAAAAAAAAAAAAAAAGATATTTTGAGGTGAACAAAGCCCTAGCAAGACAAATTTGTTTGAGCACACTCAATCATGGGACCTTATTTCATACCTATTACATGAAACAATTATTTGTGTTTCAATGCTTTTGTTCATTTTTAAAAATTTTATTTTATCAACAGAGAGCCACAATGATAATTACCTTCATCCCTCATTGTCATCAACATCATCACTGCCGCCTCCACCCCCACCGGTAGGTCACTTCACTGAGTCATGAATAATATTCCAGATCACATCTTTTGGAAATTTTGCGAACCCTATCAGACAAAGACGCTTGGAAAAAAAATTTTAGTGTTTTTTTTAAGGAATTGAAAGTAAATCCATGAATTTTTAGGACATTATTGTGATCGGAATTGTGAGGAATCTGTATAATTGAGTTATGAATGTTCTTACTAATGCTCTTAAAATATTTTTCTCTGTGCAATAGAGTTCTATAGACCTAGTTAGAGCCTCCTTGTCATAAATTGTATAAAGAGTCAGACCCCATATTGCTAGAAGTCAGGATTGAAAATGCCATCTTTAATTAAGGCCCCTCTAAGATTTGCTGATTGTAAGGTTTTAAAAAGCAGTATCACAAGTGTAAATGTTTATTTGATCACTGGTATTTTTATCCCTACATTTTTGTGTGATTCCATGCCTTTCTGGTAGGATTATTTTTTCTTGTTCTGCTCATTGTTTTTAAAAGATATTCTATCTTTTCAAGCATCACAAATTGAGCCTGTGTTGAGGCAGGAGATATAGTTTGATATTTTATTGCCTTAAATTTTACTCATGGAGATTTATAAATTAGTAAAATATAGCTTTCATTATACTAAGTTGTCTATTAGGCAAAAAATATCATTAAATTTCTACCTTTCGGGTGACAGCAAAAGTTGAATACACACAGACCCAAAACTTTTTCTTTCTTTTGAAATAAAAAGTATCATTGTCCTTATTTAAAATACTATTCACTTCACTTGTGGGTTAACCCTTGTCTTTTGTTTTATAACATGTATTCGAATTCTTTTTTTCTTCTGCAGCCTAGTAAACCTATTGAACTGCCAAAAGTCTCAATCCATGATACGCCATATGGAGCTCTCATCAATTCTATAAGAAAGCACACTGAAAAGTATGGAAAATTGTATATTTTTGTTAAATTTTTAAAGTATACTTATAAGTCAAAGTGTTGTTGATGGCACTTATGCCTTTGTCTGGGAACAAAGTTAGGTCATCATTTTTAATTTGTATAGACACCTAAATTTACAGCTGTGGTGCTCAATAGATGCTACAGCAAAGCAGGGTTCCCAGCATATTCAGAAATTTTCCCTTTTTTCTGGTCCTGAAGAGACTGGGAACTGTATGAGATATGAGCTAAACCAGGAAAAATATTGGAACTTTTTGCTGATCTGTTGTGCCCAAACTTTGAAACAGCAACAAATAGGATTGTCAAAATAAGCAAAGACTACTCATTTTGGTACCCCTCACTACTGAAACTGAAGCTAAAACTCACCAAAGTGTTTTGAGTCTCTCACAGCCTTCATATCTTCCCCTTTCTTGTTTCTTTTCCCTTTTTGACTGCTACCTCTCTCATTCTCACATGTACTTCCCCCCCCCTCTTCTTTCTCAAACTCCCTGCCCCTTCCTCTTCACAATTTTTTTTAAAAGCCAGACACCTTTCTCACTCTCTCACACACAAAATTACTCTTTCTCCCTGTCTCTGACTCTTTCTCTCAATCGCCCCTTTTCTTGATGTTCCTGCTTCCTCTCTACCTACGTAGTTTATGCCTGTAGCTCCCTTTTTGCCACTGTGGAAAGCTATCTTTTTTTTCTTATTCAGCTCCACACTCACTCTCTCACTACCTTCTCTTCCCCCCCTTTTTTGTTTGATATCGTAACCTGACAGTGAAACGGAGACTTGCAAAATGAGGTATAATTATGTAGAAGTGGTGGTGTGGAGTTTGGGTTTTGAACAGTGCTACATAGTACATGTTACTCAATTTTGTGCCTGACATTCTGTCATTGACACTTGTGGGCAGTGCATAGGGATGCACATTTTTACAATCACATGTTTACAATAAGGCAACTGCACAGGAATGTCTCTGCTATCAGAAACAGAGTGTGGCCTTTTTATGCTAGTAATTTTCTGGAGGTAGAGATGCAGAAGCCATCAATCTGCATTTAAGGGTGCCTATGCAGTCATTTTATTGTTTGTATAAATGGCCCCATGTCATTTTCTTTTACATTCACGCCTACATGTATAAATATTTATGATCTGAAATTTGTGAATCACGGCGCTATATAGATAGAATGCATGGTAAGGCCAGTCAAATTTAGATCTAGTCCATTATACATTTGGATGTATTATGATTATATTTTAAGTTATTTAAATGACTAGGTAGCCTAATTGTAAATTATCTTTCACAAGGTGAGGTTGAAACTCTTTCTAACAACTTTTATTAGAGGCTTTATTTGGGCTTTTTTGTTAAACTTCTAGATGTATTTTAAAAGTCCTTGTAAAAAGGCCTTGAAAACTCTAACTGATTTGGCATTATTTTGCTTAGTATCTAACCTGAACCTTAGTACAACCGAAAAAAATGATTTACAGTAGAATCCCTGTAAACCGAAAGGCAGTAAACCGAAAAATACGATGATCCGCAAAGAAATCAAAAGATTTTACAAGTCTCTTCTTTGTCTTTGTAACCATTCATGCGATAAACCGAAATGCTTCTAAGCGGGACGGACTTTAAAGCGAAACAATCTGAAGCGTCCACTCCCTCTCTCTCTCTCTTTCTTTTTGTTTTTCCATCACTTCTTTCACTTGGGGAAGGGGAAGAACACTCCCGAGCCCTTGCCGGAAGATTGATTTAAAGCTAGATCTATCTAGATCTACAGTCTGTGGGGCATAGATCTACCATCAGTGAAAAGGGGATGGAGGAGCAAGGAGCCCGAGTGAGAAAGAGAGGGGGAGGGGGAGGCCTAGTCTGGCTTGTGCTCAGGTGGCATGTCTGCAAGTGTGTGTGTGGGCTCGCTTTGTCTGTGGTACTGAAACTGATTGACAGTGCCAGTGATGTAACGCGACTCGGTCATCGAGATTGGATCTTTTCTTACTGATGCATTGATGGGCCCCACATGTAGAGTGTGAGAGGCGTCGAGCTTGGCCAATCAAATTTACCGAGGCTTTGTAACCTCCCTCTAAGTCTAAATGGAGACAACTGTGCGTGCCAGGTGCCTACAACACACCGTCACTGCGTCACACTGTCGCTGTCAGTCAGCGCAGTTAGACCTGTGATTACTGATTGAGATTTTGCCTTGCGATACTCATTTTTATAATCTCTTGTCTTAGTCTCAAGTGTGGGCTCCGTCAATATTCTGACAAGGTTCAGGTTAACCTTGATTGTCTGCAGGAAATTAGCGAAAATAATATTGATGGAAGAGAAAAGTGGAAAGAAAAAACGGATGAAGAATTAATCTTTATCGGGCAGTGGGAGTAAATTCCCCTTTGTAACTGACGGAAAATGAGCCACTGAGCATGGGCAAATAAACAATATCCGTATTGCCTTACAGACCGTCTACAATCTTATGCTAGTCTTTTGTTGACTTGAAGCTCAGTGAGTGACGGAATTATATACCGATGTTTAAGGTGTTTTCAATAGAAAACCTTCACAATCAACAGACTTTTAATCTTCACATTTGATAGAATATTTAGTTCCAGGTCGAGTTTTTAATTTTTGTTGATCGAAATGGTCGTCAGGTTGTTAAAGAACTTGAGAAGAGTGTTCTATTTCTAATGCGAAAACTGAAGAAAACGACTATAACAGTGACTTCCTTTGGATTACATTCGCATGCTGTCAGGGGCAGGTGTGGCATGTTACATTTCATGGGGGGAAAAAGGCTGTGTACGGCAGTACTGGAAAGGGAAGAATTTCCACACAGTGGTGCAGCCCTAGCTAAGCTAAAATAAGTAAAAATTTCATGGTAATCAATTCTTAATTTTTTTTCTCGAAATAAAGTGTCCTATGCAGTAAAATGCACTATTTTTAATCATAATAGTCAACACTGACGAAATGGAGAATAAGGAGCCTCACGGGAGTAGATCTAATTTGTAACTCAAATAAGTAGTGACACCCCAGTGAGTAAATTCCACACCTAAGAAAGAAATTTGGTAAAAACGGGTATCATCCCCTTCATTTTGTCGGTCTTGCTAGGATTATCCTGAAATTTGTTCCATGTTAATGCAAAGAACAAGCAATAGAAAAACTTGAAATTCGAAAGGCTTGTAGCAATGGATGGGGTCCAAAGAAAAGTTCAGGCAATTTTGTCTTGCCAAGGTGGCATCTCTGTGTCTGACTGTACATTAACAAATACAAAGTCAAGAAATAGATTTTTAAAAGCAGTCTTTAAATTAAGTTTTGTTTGAGATATGTAATCAGTGGTCAAATTTGGCATGCATGTTTTGTTAAAAACCTTTCGTAAACAAAACTACCTGCTTCAACACTGGTTCTTGCTTTGAATTATTTGTTAGGTGAACCAACTAAGTTCTACTGATACAAGAATATTTTGAAAAATTAATATCCATGCTTGTCTGTGAAACAAAAAGGCGTTTACTTTATGTATGATAATATAATGAGGTGATGTAATTTTATGTTAAAAAGATATGGTCGTATAAAATAATTACAATTGTTGTGATTATCTTGTAACATAATAATTTGTTGTTTTTTAATGATTATGAGCAGGGCAAAGCCAAAGAAACTTGAAACAAGCAATATAGCAGAAGAAACCCCGACAGCTGCGCCATTGTCATACCACTACGACTCCCTAGACAACTTCCAGGCTTCAACTGCTGGGTCACTGCCAGGAAACAAATATTCTAATAACCCTCCACCTCCAGGCACTGAACCAGTGACTCTACCAATGGTTAGCTCTCTAGATGGGCCAACTTTTGTAAAAGAACTTTATGGTCCCCAAACAAACCCACAAGATGGAGAAGATGTGTCTGAAACTAAATCTCGAAGGCGGAAAAAGAAGAAGAGGCGGTCGTCAAGCACTGACAGTTCCTCCTCTTCATCATCCTCGTCTAATTCCTCTAGATCGAGATCACCAAAAAAGAAAAGGTTTGAACAAAATGATGCCTTTTTTTCTCCTTCTGAATATGTGGTTTTGTAGTCTTGAATTTTTTTCTGTGTGTTCCAGAACAATGATTTATTTTAAAATTGATGGAAAGTAAAGCAGTTTAAAGGTTATTATTTTTCTTATAATATTGTCAATGTTAAGCCTGCAGTGACTGTTGAGGATAATTCAAATAAGTATCACCTATATACTAACAGCAGTCAATGGTTGCTGCCCCAATTCTTGTCACAGCCTGACATTGCTCCTGTCAGCTTCTGTGCACCTCTTCACTCAAGAGACAGGCTACTGTCCCCATTTATGTACCATGAGCAATAGATCGATGGCCTTCTGTTGCTTTGTTTTGCTTTCCTTCTCCTTTATCTTGGAGTGCTTTTGTCATCAGATTTGTTTTTGTGTTCTGTTTGAAGGACCCAAGTAGTTAAGTTTCCTTCTATTGATTTTTACAGCAATTCTGGCTTTAGAATCTTTCAATGACACTTAAGTTTGTTCACTGGTTATTAAATTGTTGAGGCTTGTAATTTTCCACTTTTGAGCTCTGTTAGTGTAATAAGCAGATTGAAAACTTATTTTCATTTGTTTTGGTTCCTCATGGGCTGGGGATTTACAGTCTCTGAAGTGAAATATCAATGTAGAAGTTTGATATTATAAGAGTCATAATTGAATGTCTTTAAGGGGTCTAAATCTGTGTAGCCTACTGCCAAACCAACCTGGTAGATAATTAAAAAAAAATGAAATGAGATCTAAGCTCCCAATTATAATATGTGCATTGCTGTTCTTACCTTATTGTTTTAGCTATAACCAATATGAACTGAATTTTTTTTCAGGGATGACAAATTTCAGGTTTTTCAGGTCATTTTATCCATTTATTGTTTATTGTACATGTGTCTTACCATTTTTAAAAAAATACAACAATGTGCAATACTAGGCTTATTTTCAAAACCATTTGGCATCCCTGTTTTTTGTCTTTTATAGGAAATCTAGGGCTGATACACCGCCAAGAATGCATGGGCCTGCCCCAATTCTCCCACCACCCCCAGATGTTTGTCCGATTGTCGATCGCATGGCTATGTATGTTGCTAAGAATGGTGCAGAGTTTGAGATGGTTGTGATGAACAGAAAAGACCCTCGCTTTCAGTTTCTGAACGAGTACCATGCCTATTTTCCTTATTACAAACTGAAAAAAGAAATGTTTATTGAGGTGAGTGTTGTAGAAATGCTTGGTATCTTGCTCGCTATTGTTTACCACAATACATAACTTTTTCTACAGCCATATGTGTGCATTGCCACAAGCTTGTTCTGCTATCTTTTGGGCATCAGAATCATTTTTTCATCTTTAGTCTTTGGAAATTTTTACTTTCTATCAATAGAAAACAAATATTTATTTTGATTTATTATCATTTAATTGCAATTTTAGTATTTGAAATTAGGTAAGCTATATAATAAATTAAAATTTGTTTGCTGTGATTTTTTTGCAATCAGGAAATGTCAAGAAACAAAGAAGAAGATGACAAAAGTGGTGGCAACCAAAGGAGCATTAGTTTTTCTATCAAACCACGACCGAAAGAATCTGAGGGAGGACAACCAGCAGCTAAGCAGAAGCCGAAGCTTTTTGAATATGATAGCAGTGAAGGTATTATTAGTTACACCCTATATTGTTGTTGTTAGGTGTTCAGGTTCTTAAGTACATGTAAACTCTTTTTAACTGTGCTCTCCTAACAGTTCAATGTATACAAACACTATGTGTGTTCTGGGGAGCAATAATGCATGGGATTCTTAAAGCAAAGCTTAGGAAACACATTTTTGTAATGAAAGAAAGCAGAGGGTGATTGCTGTGTTATGTTGTGTTTTTAATTTTTGACACTGCGAGGGTTAAACACATTTAAAAAACTTGTATTTTGGCTTGATGAAAGTGGCTTGCTAAAGTATTTTTTGTAATATTTTGTTTATTTGAAATGTTTTTGAACTTGCATCTGTGGCTTACTAAAATATTTTTATACCTTCTTTTTAAGGTGAAGAGGAAAAAGAGGAGAGAATAGTGCAAGAGACACCTTCAGAATCGGGTTCTCTAACCCCCCCTCCGTCCAGACTTTTGATGGATGAAGACCCGCAGAAAGAAAGTATGTCATGTGTAACTTGTCATTGGGCCTCAAGGGTTAGTGTAGTTCTTTTGTTTGTTTTCTGAACATTGAAACTTGGTTGTCAAGCAGGCATTTTTTTGTTTTCAGCCTGCATTTGAGTGTGCTGTAGATGATAATTCCAGCTCAATTTTTAAACTCATTTGAGGTAGAGGTGAATTCACAAGTTTTTCATCCCTATGATTCATATGAATTTTTAAAGAAATATAATCACTATTAAAATTGTCATGACTAGTCGCCCTTAAGTTTCTCTGATTTTTCTTTTTATTAATCCAGTGGAAGAAAAGTTAAAAGACAAACTAGCCAATGCAGTTAAAGAGAGATTGTCTCAAACAAACCGAGAGAGGCAGTTGCAACAGGAGCGCAAGAAAAAGGCTGCCATGTTCCTAAACCTTATAAAGTCAAGCCAGCCAACTGAGCCCAGCCCACCACCTCCACCTGAAGATTCTTCAGCTCTCTATGTTGGTAAGAAGGGTTCTTAAATATTCTATTTGGAATAATTATTATGCTGCCCAATGTAACTTCAATGGAGTCATTGAAGTGGTCTTTTGCAATTCAAATCTCTCTGCACTTATTATGTTTTACAAAAATATCTTGAATCGGTATAACATCATTCAGGTTATCGCAGTTGATTTTTACCCCTTCAGTGCTACCCAAAATGCCCCTCTCCCCTCTCCGTGCTAAGAAAATTTGTAGTACACATACATGTACATCTAAATTCAAAGTTTAGATTTAATACCCTTATATTTTGTCTTTTTGGCAAATCCATTGTTTACCAGGGCAGAACTGTGAGTGTCAAAATCTGCAAGTGCATTACTAGACTTCAGCAGTATGTTTAGCAGGCTGGCTCAGCATACATTTACAGCGAAGTCAACTAGTTAAAACCAGCCAAATATTTTAAGGAGGGTGGGCCTTGTGCAAAGATGTTATTATCTTGAAGTAGAAAAATATGGGTGCCCATTTCACAAACATAATCTGTAACTAAACAGTTTCGGAAGCAATTTGAAGCTTTTTTACAAGGGTAAAGTGAAACACTCAGCTTCACTAAAATTTCCTTTCTTCTCATATGATCTATTAAAGTTTAACAAAAAGGACTCGTAACATGATGTCTGTATTTCATCTGTAGATGGAAACTTTGTTATTGCTGATTCATAGGCTTATTTTTTAGCAGTGCTGTAAAAAAGGATAATATAAAGTAATCATTACAGTGGACCTAGGATCAAATGAATTTCTTTGAAAAATTTAGAAAGTTTATTGAAGCCAAGGTTCGTTGAAATCAAGGTCTCTTTAAAGTAGCGGAAAACAAACAAATTAAAAAATTCTACACTATTCGTCCACCTTCAAAAGAGTAAAACAAATTGGTTGGTTTTACAAAACTATTCTTTTATCTTCTGTTGTATTGTAATCTCTCTCCCTCTGTAATAGTTGTATTACTGATAAGAGGGCCAACATATCAGAAAAATAGACCAAGAAAGGGCCCACCTTTTGTTTCTGTTTCACTTCTAGTTCCTTGAAATCAAGGTCGGTTTAATTTAGTTTGTTTTATAACAGTTGGTTAATAAGAGTCATAGAATAGAAAAAATTGGTACTTTATTTCAGTTCGTTGAATACAAGGGTTCAATGAGTTGAATATTATTGGGTGCAAAGTCAAGTGTACCCATATAGTTACGATAGCTTTTTTTGTTAATATTGGCTTTTTATTACCTAAGCTTTTAACTTTTCTTGTTTCTACTTTTTTACAGGAGAGGCTAGCCCTGCCCCAGTGGTTTATGAATACGACAATGGGCAGATGTCTCATGTTCAAGATGACAGATCTTGCTCACCCAAACACAAAAAGAGGAGGAGAAGATCCCCCACCCCTCCAAGTGCCTACAGTTTAGACAGAAGGTAGAGTTTGCTTTAAATGATAATCCTTTGTAAAAAATGTTGTGGCTCAGTGCTGAACGGTGTTGCAATTAATAGGGTGGTTGACCTCTATCAAAGAGGTCTCTGGTTTGATCTTCAGTCCAGGCAAAATTTTGTTTGCTCCCCTATAGCCAGCTGGCTCTTAATGGTTAGCTAGGTCTCTTAAGACTGCAAAATACAGGGATGCCGATTTTCCGTAAAAATACGCAAAGCTGTATATTCTGTCTTGTTCTGTACACAGGGTTGCCGCCGGGCCCGTAAATCGCTCGTATTAGGTGCCTTCCCGTAAAAAGCCCGCCAAACGCCCTCTTGGAGGTCCAAAGCTTGAAATAGCCCTCGAATCGCCCTCTTTACCGATCATTTCAGCACTCCTCGAGACATTTTCCCGACGGACTTTCGTTTTCAGCCTATATCTTTGTGTATTCTCGTTTGATTTTGCGACGGGCGTAAAAAATTCGGTTCGATGTTTATCGATAATGATAGAATATTATTAAGAACAGTGATTGTTATCGTTAATAGTTGTTGTTCGATAGTACTTAAAACATTTTTTAAGCCCGTTTTACAGACCTACCAGGGTTACGGGCAACTACCGTAAAACTACGGCGTGTTGATAAGCCTATGTCAAGGTAACTCAGAATGGTTCGTTTTGTACCTGAAGATGCGATCCCAATATTGAAGTGGTCCCTTACAATGTAACGTTGCGTAGACCCACTCTGTACCACCAACTGGTCAAGTAATATGAAAGTGTGTTGTGTAGGCCTATGGCTTGGCAGCCAGTGAACGTAACCCATTTCCAATTTTCTATCATTGTGCGCATCGCCCACCCCCCAAGTAGCCGTGTAGGGGTGAGCAGTGGCGCAATTGGTAGGGCGGTTGACCGCTATCTGAGAGGTCCCGGGTTTGATCTCCAGTCCGGGCTAAATTTTATTTGCTCCCCTGTGCCCACCCAGCACTTGATGGGTAGCTAGGTCTCGTAAAGGCGGCGAGGAAAGCAATGTCAAACTACCTCACAATGCTGTGTGCCTAGAAAAAACAAGGACCCTGCTTCTTGTTCCCCTACGCTCATGTCGAGTATGGGACTACCTTTACTTTACCTTAGCCAGGTCACAATGCTTCATATTCCTGTGGTCCAAGACCCGACTCTATGCCATTGATGCTTGTGGTCAGTGCATAGGGATGTGCATGTTGTGTTCACATGCGAACAATAGAATGATAAGAAAGGAGTGACTCCGCCTCGCCTCAGATTTTAGAGCGTGGCCCTTGTATGCTCACAATAATCTGATGGTAGAGATGCAGAAACCACTAATCTGCATCTAAGGGTGCCTTTCTTTATTGTTTTATTGTTTGATGACTACTGTATGACTAGTAACCATCCAGACCGGGGGGGGAAGGATCACTAAGGCGTGTGTGTGACCATCATGCATGCACGGCATTGTTTTTGTAGCCTTGGCCCTGAAAAAAAAATGTCAAGGCTATGCTAACCAAACCAATGAAAAAGAATGCTGAAACTGAGGTGAAAGGAAAACTGAAAGTGCATTGTGTGCCTACAGGTCCATGGACATGATAGTACTCCAGTAACTATTTGAGGACGGCACTCTTTGCAGGGAAAGAAGAAAGTACCAACCAAGCGTAGATTTATATGTAGTTTCAAATCTAGACGATTGTTTGATGAAGACGAGTGCAAAGTTAAACTAGATCTACATTTCTCAATGACGAGAATCCTGATACTATACCTATCAAACTCAAGCTAAACATCGGTAGATTCTAATTCTATTGTGAACGATTAGGACTAGATCTAGATCACAAACATCATCGTGAAAAAAGATGCTGGAGACATAGAATGCAATGATGTCAC
>BMAT01010806.1:115813-132338 GCA_019649035.1 Elysia marginata
TATTTAATTCTCTATGCGAGAAAAGCTTTGACATGAGCAATAAGTATTAGTGTATCTTTACAAAGTAGGTGTTTTTTTTATTACTTTTTCTCAATTTTTGTTGTTTCTGTCAATTCGATTAAAGTTTTCATGATTTTTACATAACAGTATGTGACTACTATTGCTTAATTAGTCATATTTCGTCCTCTCAGTGCCTTCTTAGTTTTCAATTGGGCCCTCATTTTACCTCAAATGGCCCTCAAATAGCCCTCAAAAAGCCCTCTTGAGCAATCACTGAATATCAGTGGCAACCCTGTGTACAGATCCGTATTTTCATTTTGCTCAGTACAAGTCCATAATTTTGATTCCATAATTATTCTCCGTTTTTCCTCCAACATTAAAGCGAAAGAGATGATGTACGGAAAGCTTGTTTGTTTTTTTTTAAAAATACGATATTCTTATTTCTGGTTTTGGGGTGTATATTGGATACTGAACATCAATATTATCAATAGAGACATATTCTCATTGAAAATAATTCAGAATCATCGTCGGTATCGAAATTAAGCAACAAAGCAATATTAAAACAGATGCCAACCTCTTAGTGGGTTAGTAATGTGTTGCTCTTTCTATCTTGCGGGAACTTCATTCTTTATTTCTATCTAGCATTAAGAACTTTACTGCTAGCTCTTCATTGTATGTAGCAATTCTCCTATAGATCAAGATCCAAAACTGGATTGATTTGTAAACTCCATTCCATTTCCAGAGAGGAAAACCGCCATCTAAATCCTATCTAGATTTAGATGTCAATCAGGTCTAGAATGACTAGATAAGATCATAAGTTAATTCACACATTCTAATTTCTGCTCTACTGCTCTACTTATTGGTTACCATTTTATTTTGTACTAGTCTCTAACTTTACCAGAGTTCAGACCAATGGTGTGTCTGGGGCAGGCTATGAGTCTAGATCTAAATTTCCATCTGGAAATAAGATGTCAACAATGCTTGCTGTAATCAAGGGAATGTGGCTAAATTAGTCTAGATCTATTTTAAACTGGACTCAAAATATGCTTTAACGTAGATCTAGTGTAGATATTATAGCTAGTCTAAACCTAGGGCCTAAAATGGCAATTCTAGATATAAATAGCTAAAATTAGATCCAACGATCACAGCAGTATGATGGCCATGGGAAGGTTGAAAAGACTTGATGTTGATTTCTATGTTCAAAAGTTCAAAAGTAAATGACCCAAACCGAGTAAAAGTCCATCACTCCATGTAGGCTGCATCATGAGTTATATTTAGTGGGTAGCCAATAGGCCCAGGTGTAAGAAATTTTTAAAAAGTTATGTTACAGCATCAAGGTCTAGAATCTATAAGCTAGATAAATCTGCGTTTTAAGCAGAAACAAGTTATCTGTCATAACTTGTAAAGTCATATGGTAAGTTTATATTTAAAGTTTTGAAATAGCTTAGTTAACATTTGCGGAAAAAATCTTTGTATTAAATTAAGACTTATGTGGGCTTATTTAGCTTTGATGCTAATTTTAACAAGTAGCATGCAAACCCGCTTGGCACTTCGATGATTGCACCACTGATGGTGCAGGCAGTCGCAAAAAAGTTCAGTATTTTTTAAACATGGAGTTTGCATCTTTGAAAATAAAAGATGGCGAGGATAACAATGGCAAACTGCCTCACTATGCTGTGTGTTTGTAAGAATAAATACCCTGCTAGTTGCTTCTTGTTCCCTAACGCTTTTGTCGAGTATGGGAAGCTCTACTGCCTTGTAAATGTAAGATATTCTTTTCAGCTTGTTGAGGTTTTTTGAATTTTTGGCATTTTGTACGTTTTGCTTATAATTATTTTTCTTTTCAGTTTGATGTATTGGATGTCAGTCATAAAATTATTTTTGTGCATTTTTTGGGAAGCAAATAAAAGTACAGTGTCACCAACGTTAATTTTGAAGAAATGTCAGAATTAATTAATTCAAGAAAACCAAAATAGCTCTTGAAAGGAAAGAATTAAACATGCAAACCCTTTATCAAAATTTTGTAACTGGCTGTCATTTTCTTTTTTCTTTGCATTGGTAAATAGACCTGCTTTACGTCCAAGCCCACCTCGTTGGCAAAATCGGCAAAGTCCCTGGTCATCTGTCAATCCAAGAGATAGAGATCGATCTCCAATCAGACCAAGGAGATCCCGTTCCCCACACAGAAAAGATGAAAAAAAGAAGAAACATCGCAAACATTCGAGGTCAAGGTAGGCCTAAGCATAATTGTGCAGCTGTGTAAATATGAATCTTTGTAAAACTAAAAGACGGGCCTTGCTTTATACCTCATTAAGGGTTACCATGCTGATTTTGTTTATGGTATGCCTTTAATTGTTGTCGAGAGTACTAATTGAACACAAGACCAGCTTTCAGTCTTGGAGCAAAATTATAACTTTCTTTTTCTTCCTGACAGCAGAGTAGATTTTTGTTGATCCCTTTGCAAAGATTATGCAAAGACCATCATGCTTATTTAATTAGACCCTTTATTTACAACTCTTAGACCCCTTCTTTGATTCTTACTTAGATTAGCATGATCACCACCCCTGGCCTACTACATCCATTGCACTGCTCTCCTTTCTTGCTCTTAATCTTGTTCACCCGTTATGACCTTGCTCCTTCCGACACTCACTCAACTGGTTTCCTCCCTTTTCTTTTTACTTGTCAACAGATATGCCTTTGTATTCTCTAACTTGCTCTCTGTTTCCCCCACCATACTTTCTTCGGCCCGTAACTGGCATTATTTGGTTCTCTTGTGTTCATATGTCTCTGTGTTTCTGTTTTTATGTCAGTATGTCTGTGACTGACGAAGCCATTGCAGGCGAAACGTTTCAATGTTTTTCATTTTGTTTTATTTTTTCCATACAAATTGAAGTTTGGTGATTGTAATTTTTATTTTACGTTTTACATTTTTATCAATCACTTGTGCATCCATTGGATCCTTGGTTTTATATAGATGTACCCCAGGAGTTAATTTGATTACTAAGAAGAATGTGAGTTATGTCAGTGGTGTAGTACATCAGATTAATTTTACTTTTTTTTCTCATGCTGCAAAACAGTGACTTTGCAACCAATAGGAATCATGACAAAATACATAATTTTAATTTGAAGGCTAGCCCTTCATAATTTAACTATATTCAATCCACAGAGTCTCTAGAACTAAAAAAAGGAATCTAAAATTAGAAAAAGAAATTAAATATTATCATTAAGTTCAGACTCACATGCCTCCAAACAACTTATGTTGGGTTGTTAGATGATAAGGAGTCATTACTTGTAGTTTTTTTTAACGCATGCATTGAAAGGTAAGCTAGACTTAGCCTCTAAATTTTCTGGGTGAATGTCAACCCTCAGTAGGCCAACTGTAGCAAATCAAAAACATTTTTGATACACAAACCATGGTTTATGAGTTTATTTTTGGAAACATTTCTTTCATTTTTTTTTCTCTGAAGTTTGGTTTTCTATTGAGAAAATGGTTAAGCCTTATCATGAAACATGAAAGTGCTCATTATTACACTAAATAACAGAAAATAATGATCAGGTCATGAAATTTCATTGAGTTTGTGCTTGGTTGGTTTGTTGAGGGTGAAGCAACATAAATACCTTTAAGGCCTTCATTAATTATGAGTGTCTCCTGCGCTTCTTAAAGTTAAATTCAATTTCATTTGATTTTAATATATGGAAAGTGGCATTAATAACTCAGTGTTTTCTGAACCCTCAAATGTTTAAGTTCATGTTGCTTTTTGATGTTTTGTAGGTCTCCCAAACACCCAGAAAAAGTCAAGGACAGGTCCTCAAAACACTCTAAAGAAAAATCAAAGCACAAATCCCCAAAGGAATTTGACAGGCGGAAAAAGGAGAAGAGCAAACATAGGAGCCAGGACAGAGAGCTAAGAGACCCAGCAGAATTGAAAAAGGTGTTGAGTGTTGACAGTGATGTAGAAGTCCTAGACAAATCTCCTGTGAGGTATTCTTCAGTACGAGAAGATAGCTCTCGATTAAACAATGGCAAAACTTCTGCTTTGACAACTTCTAATGTTCACAGCTCACTTACTGTTGAACTTGGATCTATTCCTGTTCCCCGGTTGTCACCATTTACTTCTTCTTCTTCAGAGAATTTGACTAAAGTCGCATTTAATCAAGGGTAAGTAGTATGTATGTTTGTGTTTTGATTTAGTTGTGCAATTCATTATGAACATGTAAAATTTTATGGCTTGGCTTTTAAGCACCTCTTTAACTGCAGTTAGCTTAACCCTTCCCTAGAATAAAATTAGAAAAACAATGTAATGCTATGAGCTGTGTGACACATGCTTGTGTGTGTTTTTTGTCTGGAGATGACATAGGTATGGGAAGAGAGGGAGAGGAGTTGACATGTGAGGTAGGGCATTTGATCAGTGACTGCTTCCTAGACCGAAGAGGGGGGCGGGAGCGGTTATATCCACACTTCTTGCTAACCTTGCTTGGTCCGTGATCCAAAGCTAGGCTCATTTTCAGTTTGTTTTCTTTTTCAAATCATTTGGTTTCCCTGGTGTATGCATGCACCCGTGACATAAGTTGATCAGTTTGCTAAATCTAGGGTTTGGTTAGCCTGCTTGTCATCACCTTTTCTAATGCTCTAGAGTTCTTGTGTGTAATGCTGGGGCTGAAGAGTGGAAAAGCTTGGGGAGATAGGTCATGTTTATGACCCTAGAGAGAGAAGTTGTTTTAACAAAGAACCACGGCAAAACAATCAGACTCTCTTGTTCATGAGTCACATGTAGATAGTGAGTTATTATTGTGTAAATCACCAAACTAACTTGCTAATCTCCCTTGCATTGCTTATGACTTTGATTTGAGTTGGACAAAATGGTTTGTTAAACAAAACTATTACCACTCAGAAAACTGTATGGTTTTATTTTAACTTGGTCAATCCTGTTGATAATCAAGTTTGGCTTTCAGTCTGTTGCAGCACATCTTTGGGTTTAAAGATAAAGGGGAAATAAGTATTAAATTAATAGTTACATCATTTTGATTTGCCTTGTTAAAGAACCTGTACTGCACAGATTTGAGGAGACAACCCTTCAAGTTCACATTGCAAAGTTTTTGTTTTTTTCTTCATGTATACTTTTCACTCAAATTCCAGATAACTTAAAGTTGATTTATTATCCCAAGCACTTCAAAATAACTGGACACTAGTTGCCTGCTATGCTCATGGTTTCACTCTGAATGAAACCTGAAAATTTTGTGCATGAATTTTGTGGTGTAATGACCTTAGTGTCCAGTTAGAACAGTCTTGATTATTTGCAACGTCTGTGATACTTTGTTCTCCGTTGTAATACTTTAATCTAATTTCTATTTACACACAGAAAATCAAGTATGAGCAACTCCCCATCAATGCAAAACTCTGGATCAAGAAGTAGCACACCGGGCCGAACTTTAGCAGACTCAGCTGGAGTTCCAGCATCCTCAGTGAGTAGTTATTACAAAAATGCCTCACACTTTGAAGATGGTATTATTATATATTGGTACTATGAGCCTTGGTTTTTTTGTCATCTCTTTTTTTATTTGGTAAACAACACACTTTTGTTGTTAAATAGTCAAGTGATTCATTTTAATCTTGGGCTGTGAAGAAGTATCAAATTATCCATACATTCTACCATCCATGAAATGTTTTTAAATACTTCAAATAAAGAAACAATGTTGCTGAAAATATTTCTTTGACATATGTTTGGAACACTAATTTATGGCTGGGTGCTAATCTCTGTCCAATCGCAAAATCTATGTCCAATTAAACTTGGCGAAGAGATATTTGGATGCCTAGTTATAAAAGCTTTCTACACAACCCACTATAGGGTGTAAACCCTAGCAGGGCGTTAAACCAAGCAGGGCTACTCATGCTTTAAAAAACTGAAGGGGCTTGTGCGCATAGCTCTTGGAGCTTAGCATCTAACAGACCTGCTTATTTGTACAGATTTTAGCAGTAGGCACCAAATTTTAATGATTTATTGCCTCATTCAGGATTTTCCAATTTTGATTTGAAATGTACTGATTTTTTCAATGTGATGAGAGGTCACTGTTTTTCTCAATTTTCTGTTGTTATTTGAAGGGAGTAAAGATAGCAAGTTATCTCATTTGCCCCTGGTTTATTGTATGCGCACACACAACGTCCCGGTGCCAGTTTCTTTGTTGTAAACCAAGAATACATGACAATTTACCAATCAGATTCCTTCAACTCTGGCACTAAAGTCAATTAAACAATTGATGCTTAGGCATTAAGAGAATAATAAGCAAGAACACTCACGCACACTTATCTTGTATTGCATAAAGATAATAGTGTCTGTTTTTAGGTTTGAATCTAGGCCTACAGCTTTGTTTTTTTAATGAAAGCTATTTATAGACAAAACATGTTTTCAAGAATTTATGGGGAGCTTGCATAGGCCTATATTGTAATATTGAAAGATTTGAGTTTAAATAGATCCAGAGCCAAGAATAAAGAGGCTGTGCCTAGATGTAGATCTATTTGTTCTGTAGTGATGTAGATTTTAGAAGTTGTACTTAAAGATTGCCTACACAGACCGAAATCTAGGTAGATATGGCCTATTTTGGACTTCTGGCCACACTAGATAAACTGTGTAAATCCCCTGGACGTTTAGGCGACATTACACAGCGGCATCGATCATAATGAACAGATCTAGTAGTTATGACGGAGTTTAGATTCTAGTTAAAACGTCCAATTATCAGGAATGCCATTTGTTGTTATTTTCTGTTTTTCTCCGTTATTTTGGTCCTGATTAGTTTCTTAAGTCATGTGAATTCATGTGGTCTGTTTCTGTTGCTTTGTTTACATGTTTTTGTACCGGTGGGCCTGCGTAAGAATTTAACATGTGGATTTTCATTCATTAAAAAAAAAAACCCAGTTAAATTGCATCTCTGAACTATATTGTGTCTAAAGAACCCTTTTGTTGTGCTTCAGAATAAGTGAGTAGCTGAAGATTGTGCTGTAAAAAAAAAACATAAATAATTTATTTCCTTCTTACTATAGGCCTACATAATTCACATGCCTCATAATATTTTGCCGTTATTTTTTATCTTTTATATCTGAATTGAACTTTGCGGTAGAACTGTTCAATTGTAGTGTTTAATAAATTATTTTGAAAATATTAAACAATGCAATATCTGACAAAATACTAATTTGTTGTACATGTTTTTTTTTCACAGGACCTGATGAGCAAGGTTAGGGCGATGCTAAAGAAAAGTAGAGAGATGACAAGAGATGAAGAAAATTCAAACTTGGATGAATCAGATGCCCTTTTATGAGAAAGGATTTTTTATATTTTGTTAAATTGTTTGGTTATTTTATACTAATGATACAGAACTTGGAGCTTAGAATCAACCCTTTTGACACCATTATTTTGTTTAGTCCATAATACTTACCAGTATGACTGTCCCCAAGTATTTGACTCAAGTTTGTTCAGTAGGCTATTGGTTAACAGGGGTGTTCCTAGGGCTTTTAGAATTTGAAGAATTGTTTGCATTTATTGGTTATATTTAATTATAAGTAGGGCCTGCTGCTATTCCCCTTTCTCATTGTTGATTCCTTTGTTTATCTTTGATCTGGGGATGTAATCCTCAGTATCAAAGCTATATAGGTCTAGTGTTGAAAACAGGAAATGGTTTAGTTAAGAATCATTTGATCATTATTTGATCAAAACTGAAAATGGTTAACTTTTGGTGACAAAGATGTTTTTAGGTATCACAATCATTCCTGTTTGAATAAAACTTTTATATTGTATGCCTACTTAGTTTTTTTCAGATGATTTTTATTGTTTATAAATTGTGTGTTCAATGAGAAACATAAAAGGCATACACAAAACTGCTTAGAGAAGTACAGTCAAGAACAAATAATGTAAAGTTGAATACAGTAGTATGCGGTTAAACGCACACCTGATATATGCCAGCTGCGGTTCATCTAATGCCAAATCGCTATGACCGATTTTTTCCATATAGGTAGTGCACCATACACACACAACATTGTCTATGAAATGGGTAAAAATGACCTTTTTATTATATTAAGGGAATCTGGCAGCCACTGAGATGCGTGGGATAGTTCAGCATCATTCAACAGAGATTTGCATCTTCCTTTGCAGAGTTGTCAACCCATATACTTTTCCATATTTTCGTACACTTTTTTGCCTTAAATACACCAGTACGATTTTCCAATATAAAAAATACTACTCCAGCCTTATTTAAAGGCACTGTCTCTATAGTATAAAGCTCTTTGGTAACCAGTTTTCATACCATGGTTCCTTTTTTGTGGTTTTTTTTTCTACCGTTAACACTGATAATATCTGTCACAGACCACTGATTGTGGATTGGACTTAAAGAATGTACATGAACATGCACAACAAAGAAACGATTAACAACTGGTCAAAATTTAAAAATTTAATAACATAACACTTAATTCATTTTACAAAGAACATATACACATCAACACAAGTATAACATTTACTTTCTCAGCCACTATGGCTACGAATTAATCAAGATAGCTACCAAGGCTAGAAGGTACACAAATAAAAAAGTGTGTAAATATATTCCGAAGTGCCACTACGGCTTGGAACCAATATTAGTCATTCACACCACACAGGTATGATCATCCTAACTTAGGACATTTAATAATAGTACAAATTGTTACGTATGACACGACAGATCCTAGTCGTACAGAGGCTGAGTCAACTTCTGCCGTACTTGGCCTAGCCCTGAACCCTGAAACAAAAAAAAAGCTGCTTTACAAGCCTACTACAACTACAAAGATGAAACTACTGCTAACGCGGCGTACAACGGACAGATACAATACTTACAGCACAAAGCTGGTTCCAAAACTTTAAGGGCATGTGCGAGTAATTTTTACTTATTTAAGGTTGAAATTATCGATTTTTTGATTTTGGGCTTTTCTACTGCAGTAACATGTTCTGAATACTCAGATTCCAGCTCTTTAGCGATGAAAGATCATTATTATAGTCAAAAAATGATTTTAAAAGCACAGGTGGGTGCAAAGTTTTCAAACGAAACAGAAATTTTTATCTAAATTGACGAATTTGAAACAAACATAGCAGAGCTTATAGCCCTTCGAATACTAACTTATTTGGTATCGATGTAATCGTTATGACCTTCTCTTTTTTAATAATAAACTCTGGTTGCCTCGTTCAGGTAGCTTGTTTCACCATTCAGAGTTTTCCTACGCCTACTTTTGATAACGAAAACCCCATATAAGGTAATATAAATTCGTATTAAGGTCATGACACACTTTTGTTTTGCTGTTCGGGATCCTCTCGGCCTTTCCCGTTCGCTTCCGTTTGACATCTTGGCGCATTGTTGGCTACACTAAGTCACGATCGTCTACCGAACGCGCAAGGGGTGCTACTCAGACACAATTTTTTTCCGGATTACTAATCCGATTGTAAACAAACTGATACAGGCATCTTTTCAGTTATCTCAACTCAATCTAGCCATCAATTCGCGACGACTAAATCAATTATAAAATGCCAAGAGCAAAGAATAAATTTTGCTTACACCATCTTGCCTCTGTTCGTAAGCAAAGAATTGAAAATGAGACATGAAAGTAGATCTAGTTCTAGATCTATCTCAAGAGAGACAGATACGAATGTGACCGAAAGTGAAAAAACCCTCGATCAAATTATTGATCATGATGTAGATCTAGAGCTAGATCTAGGTATAGAACAAGAAGTAGATGTAGGCAATATACAACAAAGTACAGCAGAAAAGACTTTGGATGCAGGTCAAGAACTAAATAAATAGTGGCTGCAGCCACTAGGTCTAGAACTAGAAGGAATGCCAACACAATCACAGCTCAAGCAGTCGTTAGGAGAAAGATTTTAGGAATCTGTTTAACTGCAGACCCTGCAACCAGTTAGAGCAGACAAGAACAATTATTGACCTGGGGCAGTTAGGGCCGAGGGAAGTTGATAGGTCAGTTAGCTTGTGGTCAGTGCAATAATTCAGGCACAAGACCAGAGACAAAGTGCACAAATAACAAAGGATTTGTTTTCTATCTCTCTGTTTACTGCCCAACCTGAGAAGAAGTGGCAATCTGTATCCCATCTTAGCAGCAAGAAAAGAAAACTCAAGGCCCAAAAGTATACCTCGTTAACAAATCAGCAGTGCTGTCATCTTAAGTGGCAGGAATTGGGAGTCTTAATTTAAGATCTTTCTGTGAAAACATGAATATGCCAGGAATGCACGACAGAACTTTTGCAGTTGTAGCTCAAGTTTTTTTTTCCTAATATTCATAACCTGAGAAATACGGTCTACCACAAAACTCCTCAAATTGTCAGAAGAAAATGCAAAGTGCCAAGGCATAAATCTCAAGTCTGGTACAATTTTAGATATTTGTGTCTCCTACGATGGGAGCTGGATGACACCTGGACACACATCATACATGGGCATTGGCTGTGTCGTGGATGTATTGAGTGGCTCAGTTATTTAGTTATATAGAGTGAGAAAGAGTGAGGGTCACAGAGAGGATAGGGCAGGGAGAAGAGGAAGTAAATATACGTACAGAAATCTGTCCTTGTAAACGAAAGAAATGAAGAAAAAAGACACAAAAAAACTGGTATGGCAGGAGAGAGAAACCGAGACATAGAGCGCGAGAGAGAACGAGGCCTTGAGGGGACACAGAAAATCCTGGGTTTTTTTTTTCCTTTTCTTGTTTACAAATTGGACTCAATTTTTATAGTTTCAAGTATTCAAGTTTTGCATTAAGTAATAATTTATCAAATGATGTCAGAAAATCACAACTTTGCATGAAAAATTAAAAAATGTGAGGAAAAAGTGCGGAAAAACTACTTTATAATTTTAATTTGCGTTTCTCTCAAAACGACATTTTTTTTACATAAAAGTTCCTAAGGCTCAGCCAATTATGATCATGGAAAGCTGAAACTTGGTGATTTTTAGCTTTATTCAATTTCTTTAAAAAAAATAACGCATAGATTCCAGCCAACGCTTTATGATTGAAAACAGAGATAGATATAGATAAGATTCAAAAGCTTGAAGTAAATCTAGATCGAGGACTAGACCCAAGTCACATGATCTCGATGTGGAATTAAGGTTTTTATCTAATTCAGATCTGGCTAGGTATATCTAAATCGGGTGAACTGCACAGTTTGCATTTAAACTGTGTTAGGTTATGTTAGTACACGAGTTGACGGTAATTTGAAAATTCCTTTACTAAAAACAACTTTTTAAAGACTTTCCTTTAGTTTTTATAATCATATCTCAATTATTTTAAGATGTAATGGTATTGGTAGCTGACACATTTCAACACATTTGACGTGAGCAATATCAAGAATATAATGTAGTATCATTACCGGATTTTTAGTTTGGATCCATATTTTAAAAAAAATTGTTTACCATTTCTTTGTTATTTAAGATTTCTGGTTAAAGATTCCACTAGAAGTAGAAGGCAGCATTGGATTAAAAATGTCAGCAGACAAGGTGAAAATGAAAAACTCTGACAAATTAATATCAACATCACACAACCTAATAACTTTTCAAAAACAAGCTGCTGGACCACATTTCTAAATGAATATATTATTTCTTACCTTTCAAATCAATATCTTACTATTTCTAGTTATTAAAATATGTTTTAAGTTACTATCGTAAATTATGGAAAGACCAATTGTTGCTTAAGAAAAAGAAAACTATGTGTTATCGTAGGCCCCTATTGTAGATTGATGACTGGGACAGTCTTGTATAACATAATAATTTATTAATATTAACCGTAGCATAATAAATTTTAATGAAGGCCTTAATTTCTAGTCATTCACACCTTTATTTACTGCAAGTTGTGAAGATTTCATGGATTTTATGCTTTACATAAATGGGCTTTATGTTCTTAGAACCATGCTAATGTAACGCTTCAAACTCACAATATTTGTTATTATTATTATTGCAATTATCATTAATATTCTAATCATTATTATCATTATTATTAAAATTCATATCATCATCATCGTCCCCTCACACACAAAAACCCCAACCTCAAGCGTTTTTTAAAAACTAATTTTAATACACGCACATGCAGCCCCCACTCCCTATAATATGCCTTGTATCGTTTGCGTTGCCCAGCGTGGGCCTCACGGCTAGGCTTGCCAACACTTCCTTGCCAACACTTCCGCGCCATCGCCCTCTCTCTTATTCTCACAAGAGAGGAGCCAATCGGGAAGAAGCAGCGCCTTTATTAGCTATTTTTAGACTTCTGTGTCCTGATCTAATGTTCACGATCGGACAAAGGCACGGGGTGGGCAAGGTACACAGAAGTCTAAGAATAGGCCTATTCTTAGACTTCTGTGGCAAGGCACTGTGATGCGAGACACGTGACTACAACAAGCCTGCTTTGTGCTTTGTACCAGAACAGGGTAACCTGTCGCACGTGGGATGGACAGCCATTTCTTACCCTCCAGCTGTATACATGTACGCAGCCATCCCTTTGTTAATGTTAGGCCCCAAGACCTACTTTTTATAAGCTCTCACACACATCTCTTAAAGTTCAACAAAGGCTATTTGAGCCACCCAGGTGTTGTGGGTTTAACCAGATACTACCGTAAATTGAATACTTATTTTATTCAGACGATACTCAGATTACTGATTTCAATGCGTCTTTCGTCATAACTGATAAGTTGAACTGTTCCTATAGGATTTGAAATATCTGCACGGGACTATACCTGTACAAGAAAGAAAAAACCCTACAGGAATATGAGCATATTTTCCTTTGCTGTCCTATGAAGTGTTTGTGCTGTTGTCCTGTTCGTCTGTTTTCCTTTTTGTTCCTCTCCGTGGTTTTAGTTTTATCATACTCGCCCTCAGGAACGTAATGGCGACATGTTATAAGCTATGTTTCTCTAAGTGGCAAGGCGGTGGGTGCCGAAGCATCTAAAAGTCGAAGGTTCGAATCATGCTAAAAGGCAGACATTTCGGTCGTTTCCACTAAAAAGCCTACTTCTCTCCACTGCTAATTTCATACCTTTAAAGTCTTTCAATCATTTGACTGCACAGTGGCTGCCTCCACTATTTATTCTTTCGCTCTCAATCTGTTGCAAAAACCAATATGGAAGTATGCATAAAAGTTACGAAACAATCTATACCGCCCGAAATATAATTTTATGGCTATTTATAGTTTCAACCAGTTCCTTGCAGGAGTTGCACATGTATTTTCTTGTACACTGCATAATTAGTTTACTATTGAACTCCTCAATAAAGACCATCTACAAGTACAACCAAATAGCTTTTATAATAATCTTTTATCGTCATAATCTGAAAATCACTTTATCATTTATGACCAATGCTCGATCATGTGTTGGCACAATCTTGACTAGTGACCATAAACTTCTTTTGAAAAATCTATGTAAACTGTGGCCATGTACACCAAGGCAAAAGAGACCCAGATAAATGTGTCAAACTAAGCAGAAAGCTCAACGTGCATACCTGGACTAAATTAAACACGGCTCTTGAAACTTTCACAGAAAAACCAAAACTCATCAAACATGATATGGAAAAACATCCAGACTGTTATTAATGAAGCAGCTTAAGAAACCGCAGGCCTCAAGGTGCGCACCAAACAAAACAGAGCACCAATCTAAGACTAAGACTAGAGGCAAAAAGACCTGCAGATTTAATTACAAAACACGAAAGACGAACACTCAAGAGCCGAGCTTAAGAAAGAAACAATATTCTACACAGAATCAGAAAAAATATTGATAAAAGAGAAACATTGAACTGGATAAAAAAAAAAGCCAATCATCATCATCATTAATCTACAGCGGCTCGCTTAGTTGTAGGGTCGTCTGATCGCACATCTTCGGCTGCCCCTCTTCTTATCTCCGCGATGAAGGTCTTCCATTTGTCTCGGTTCTCTGCAATGTCTCGAATTCAATCCAGGTCTTTCTGTGATGTTATTGTTAAAGTCATTTTCTCTCCCGGAACATGTTTGAGGTCGTTATTTAAAGTAACTGGAAGTGTTGTTATTGGTCTACCCCTTGATCTTTTAATTATTGTTTTCTACAAAATAGAACTGCATTTTTTCCATATAGGCAGTGCACCCTATTCACACACAACATCTTCTATGCAATGGGTGAAAAATGACCTTTTAATTATTTTAAGGGAATCTGGCAGTCACTGAGATGCGTTGGATAGTTCAGCATCACTCAGCAGAGATTTGCATCTTCCTTTGCAGAGTTGTCAACCCATAAATTTTCCCATATTTTTGTACACTTTTTCGCTTTAAAATAAATACACCAGAACGATTTTCAAATCATAAATACTACTCCAGCCTTATTTAAAGGCACTGTCTCCATAGTATAAAGCTCTCGATGTTCGTCAAGTACGTTCAACTTTCAGGGTTTCTTTTTTGTTGTTTATTTTTCTAGCGTTAGCACTTATAATATTTCAATGCCATTCCCGATATCACCCACTTTGCAGATTTGATAAACAATGTTTGTCAACAATTTCCGGGAATTTCTCTCTAGTAAATTGGCATTGTATTGCATCAGAGATGATTCATGTAGAGATGTTTTACTCTGAGTTTTTGTCTGTATTAGGACGATTGTTGGGTTGTTGCCTTTCGCAAATATTGTCTATCTCATAATATTTATATTATTCAGTATGGTTTCAACCTTAATGTTTAATTACAGCTTTGAGCGCTTTTAATTCTTTAAATAGTTTTAAATTACTTTTTTGTCTTTAGGGGTATTACTTTAGTTGCAGAATTTGTTACACAAGCGAAACGAAATTGGGGCATTTTCGTATTTCCAAAGAAAATTCATAAGAAATTAGAGTTTGGGTATTAAAAAAAGCAAACTGCATGTTGTAGGTCTGTTTGACTACAGTTTTGATCTGCTCTTTAAATAGATCTCATCTATTTTTTTTTTGTCTTTTTTGTTTTAGCATTTATTTTAAGTAAAAAATTTTAATTGATTGTTAAATAGATTAGATATTTTGTGGGAGTTATAAAGGGCGCTAAAATCTAAAAAATTAGGACAATACACATGATATCAATAGTCATTTACATGAATAATTTGAACAAAACAAGTGAACTTAAATGAGCAATAAAAAAATTAGTAAAATTATCCTTCTTAAAGTTAATCAAATAATGAGAAGTAAAATATCTACCAATCAGTTTAAAGAAGTTTTTCTAGAACGTGTTTAAATTGGCAATAAAATTATATCAAAGTTTCAATATTTTTTACGTATAGAAACTTATAAGAATTACATAAAAATAACTGGTAATTCATCTATCAAGCTCTCAGTTGCATAAAAAGTAGTCGTCAGTTTGTTACAGAATGGCCTTAGAAGTGGAAACACCTTTATCAATGAGATATTGAACACAAAACCCCCCAAAAAAAAACAAATTTCAGGGTGGAAAGTTATCCGCGGCAGCGTTAGTTTTGGGCTTGGTTGGACCCGCGGAGGCGCTGACTTTGTGCAAGAATCGCGGTCAAACTCCGCTCGCGTCGGCCGTGAGGAAAACAAAGGTCCGCGGTTTTAACATTGCTACTGGTTCATTCTCCCTTCTTTTCTATGTTTCAATATGGCGAGTGTCGGTAAAATCAGCTCAATGCATCGAACCTATGCCTAATTAAGCTCAGCCGGTATCGGTAATTTCGGGGTCTCCAAGCGCAGCACTTTAGTCTGAGCGGTCGACGGGTCATTGCCCTTGTCTTGTGTATGTGCATTGCATTAAGTACCGGTAGACACTTTCTTAGTATCGGTACATGTATTCTTACTTAAATGCTTGGGAGCCTCGCCTTTCCAGGCTGTCCTTGAAAAAAAAACAACACCAGCGGTACGTTAAAGAGATACGACAACAAACCGCACCTGTAATTTCTGTGTAAATACTCGTAATTCTATCAATTTCTTTCAATGGGTGGCCCTAATGAGTTGCGCAATGCAGTCAGCTCTGCTGTAATAATTGTGTTGACTTCATTCACTGAACGGCCTTTAGCAGGTGAGTATCACTGTCAGAAAAACTCAAGGCTAGATCTATTATTCTACGATGGTAAGCTTGAAGGCCCTTTACCACCCACCGACCTACCACGTTCCTGTACATAATGTAGATTCTTACAGATGAAATTATTTACAACAACAACAAAAAACAAGAGATCACGCTGTCTTCTCAGATATTTTTATGTATAAGTATACATTGCTTTTGCATCTACATGTATATGGAATATGCGGCGAGACCATTAAACTTTTTAAAGGAAAAAATCGATGTAGGCCTATCTCTGGCTTTTCAATCTCAGTTTCAAGCTCTCAGGACAGCAGCCGTCTTCCAGTTCCATTTCTCGAATCTTTTCCCTTACAATTTGTAACTCTCTCTCTCTCTCTCTCTCTCTCTCTCTCATAATATTTCTTTTTCAGCCCGACACACTTTCTCCCTCATATCTTTTTCTTTATCTCTCTGAGTTTCTTTCTCTCAAACCATGTTTTCCTTGACGTTCTTGCTTTTTTCTCTGCCTTT
>BMAT01010806.1:139042-149168 GCA_019649035.1 Elysia marginata
TCATCATCATCATCATCATCATCATCATCATCATTAATATCATTATTATCATTATTATTATTACTATTAATATTATTATTATTACTATAAATAATGTTATTACTATTAATATTATTATTACTATTAATATTATTATAATATCATTTTAGTCTTGGAAAACCGAATGAGCAATTTCGAACTATAACACACGTCAATGACATTTTTTCGGTGCACTCGCCGAATCTAGTTCCAGATTCTAGTTCTAGGCGGGAGCATAAAGTGATCGAATTATAAAAATAATACGCACATTGAAAAACTAAATTTGCGACATATCGCCATGGTTATGAGACAGGCGACGAACTTGAATGTGTTAGATTAATAAATTTAATGGGTTTTTATTACAATCACAAAGCACATAAATGAAGAAATTAAAAAAAAAACCAACTTCATAATGTTTGTCATAGGAATGCAATAAGCTGGGGCGCGCTTTAGATAGCTCAGTTGGTAGTGGCTTCGCTCCGTGGCCAAGAGGTCGCGGGTTCGAAACACAGCCGAGCACAGTCCGGGCCCCTACTGGTTGGGTCGGTGTCAGTATAATGTGACCGGCTGAGGCTAAGTCATGGTATCCCCGCTAGTCTCTGGGTGGCAGCCCGTAAATTGTCATTGGGACCCAAGCCCTGAGAGCACCTTTGAAGTGGAATTGGGATTGTAAAAAAACCCTTCAATCAAATCAATCAGCTTTCAATGGATTTGACTTGTGGTTTCTTTGTCTCCTAAGTGCCTAAACCTCCGCTTCCGGAATCAAATTTTCGCGATCTGAGGTTGGCAGTGAAGTCACACATTGCCTTAACCGGTCTAGCTAACTAGTATAATTGATCACTGGGTTTCACGGTTAATTGCTCGGAAGCCCAGTGCTATTATATACATATTAGATTCTGTCACATCCACCCAGATTTGCCTCCTGAGTATCTCGTGTGTCACGCGGTGCAGAACTCGAGTAAATGTACAGTTGTTTGTGCCCCAGTGCGGCAAGGGTACTGCTCTGAGTTGCCAAACTTTAGTTTGTTGAACAGGTGTTGCTTTACTCCTTTAGACGGATGTAACCTGTCCTAAGTCTCAAAGTGATGACTTGTTCGCGGCGGGTGAGCTGGTAATTAGGGTCGCTCCTGTTAAAATGTGGATGGTTTGAGGTCCACGGGTCTTTTTGCTTGGCCGTGATGATGGCGTTTGCTTCAGAAAAGATGATGGACTTGTCTTCCTGCATTCTTGTAGCACCTGTCTTAGCCGCAATGTCCGCCATGTCATTTCCCTGTAAATTACAGAGGACGGATATCCATTGAAGACTCTTACAGAATGAAGTGAGGGCAGAGGCTGGGTCATTCAATTCTGCTTTGGTGAAAGGCTGCAGGGCTTGTAGAACCGACAGGGCATCTGGAAGAATGGCCACCTTTTTGGATGTTTGTGTACTTTAACTAACTTGAATAGCTGCCGCTTTTAAAGCTGCAGCTTCTGCTTTATAGTTTGTAGAGTACACGCCAGTAGCAAAACAGAGTTTGTCCTCTTATTCCCCATGGTGTTCGATAGAGACTACTGGCACTGCCCCTCCGTCGCGGACTGCTTCCTTGACTGAGCCATCCGTGAAGACATACGTCCAATCTTCTGCAGGGTAGCGGTAATGTAGGGATTCTATTGTCACATTTGTGAGAGACTTTCTCTCAAGGTCGCTTTGTGAAATTTTTGGACGTATTCCAGGGATGCCACACCCGATGGAGGGTTGGACTTCCTCACTCCATACAGGGACGGTAAACAGTAGGTTATCTCTATGGGGTGTTGGTCCAGGAAATCATTATGCTGTCGCTCCAGGGCCCTGATTTCATGTATAAAATTTGAAGTTGGAACTCAGAGGAAATAAAATTAAAAATCAATGTGTTAAGTTCTTGCGGCTTGGTGAAGAGACTTACAACGATTTCAGAATAAAATGTTGTTGAAATAAGCCTACATAAGCCTAATACATGCAATTTCCTCTTTAACATTTTGTAGGAAAAGCATTAAAAAAAAATAGAAATTTTGCTGCCTGTGGGAAAAGATTCCCGTGAACGACATTTTCTCTGTCTGCTTGTTTAACAAGTTTGATTACTCTTGTAAAGACGATTGCTTGCGTTACTATAACAAAACTACATGCCTTTTCTGTGGTAAATAATTATTTGTGGACTCTCCCCTTACATCTAAAAGGATTTTCTCATTAAAAATTATTTAACACATTTACAAAAGACAACCGAATAGTAGGGCCTACCTGTATTTAACAATGAAGCTGACCTATATCAACCTCGTGATTCTTACTATTACTGCAACAGACTATTGTATATAAAAATGCTCGAAAGAAATTTCATTTAAGGAGTGCACTGTTTTTTCCCTATTATGCCACACAAAGGGTGCACAATCTGGAAAGAGGAATGCGGAAGAGATTGTTTTTTACCGGATTCAAGAGCCACGCACTGCTAAGGTTTAGCATTAAGGTACCTAATTTGACAAGCTCCCATCCACAATAAAAGTAAATTTTACTCGTATAGGCTAGTACTAGTAGTAGGCTAATAACCGGTTACCACAAGGGTTTAGGATTAAATCATTAATATAGCTAGATCTATACTGATAAAATGTTTTTGTTGTTTTGCCTGCTTTACTTAGAAGAGATGAGAATACCGGTATGTGATAAGATTAAAGAATAAAATTATCGCAGCGCCTATGCCTGTATTTGGTCCCTTGAGATTAAAAATCAATGGTTCTGACCTTATTCTACCTATTTAAGCACAATGTGTATAAAATTGTCTAGTATATATGTAGTTTCATAGTAAGCTGTGGAGTATTTTTTCCTATCGTGCCATCCAAAGAGAGGCGGAATTTGCAAGGAAGGCGGAGGAGGTTCTCAAGTTGTGACGTAGATTTAGCTAAAAAAAAACAACTGAAACAAATTAATGTTCGCCTGTCAGATCTACACCGCTAAAAAAAGTAATATATATATACATGTACCTAGATTTGGCTAAACCGAGATCCAGGTTTTTTAAATATGGATCTGCTAGTCATAGTCATTCAAATCCAGATCTCGATTTTTATACAAAACACATTATGCTCTTCATGTTACAGTAGCCTAGTTTTAATGGCTCTGACCTAAATGTACGTCACAACTTAAGAAACATCAGTACCGGTATTCTTGATACGGCAGTTGTTTTTTCTTTTAAAGTTTAGCGAATTGGATATAAAACAGACATACAAAACTTACTTCAAGTGCTTTTTGTAAATAATTCTCGTTTTCATTGATTGTTCTTTTCATTTCTTTCACTACGGTATGTAATTAAGTTACAATTTTCGTGGATCCTCAGGCCCCTTCCAGCTAGTANNCCCCCCCCCCCCTTTGTTTTTTTCCCTGCAGGTAAATTTATATATAGCTTTCTAGGTACATTTTCTATTTTATCTCATGATTCATATTTTATATTGTTTATAATAATATTATTGCTTTTCTTTTATTGTTAGTACTGTCCGTATTTATGTAAGTGTCTTACACGGTTTAAAATTTTTTTTTTTGTCTGACGAATGCGTAAAGCCGACAGCTCACTTGATTCGTCACTATTAAGAGCTAAAATATATAGGCCTACCTTACTTAAAACAATTTGACTTCCTTATTCACACAGGTCTACTGCGACTCCTGTTCAATATACTATTTTTAATAAGTCTGAGTTTAAAACAAGCAAAAATTCCACAAAAAATGAAACTAATTATTATAACCGGACTCAATACCTTAAACTCAAATTAATAGTTAAATTGTACAATTTCCTGTCTTGGTTTTTTTTTTATTAAAGCGAAAAAAAACCCACCTGGCTACCAGGTCTATCCTAATCCAATATGGCATGCCATCAAATCTCGTTAGAGATAAACATCTCGCTTAATCTCGTAGGTATAAAGAAGAAGTTAAAAAAACATAGTTCGTTGATTTTTTTTAAAATTAGACCTAATTCTACAATATATTAGAAACAGCAGAGACATTTTTGAATAGGATAATTACCCTCTTGTTTAAGAACGTAAAAAAGAAACACGAAGTTACAAGTGTTAACCTGGTCCGATTCATTGTTATTGTCAATACCATAATAATCGATTACCTTGTTTTATTACCTCTGCGGACCGCGCATTCGCGCTTTGCCTTAGGAAACAGTTCAATGCCGTCTACACAGACTACGTTAGCCGTCTGTGGCCGTATAGGCCTAGTCTTTTCTCAGAACGTCGAGTAGCCCATTGTACAGTGGAACCCCTCGACCCTCTCGTTAAAGATCACCCCTCTTATGTGATTTTAATTTTGAAGACGTCTGCTTATATGGGTAGGCCTATAGTAATTTAACCCGTGAACTAAGGACCCCCCCCCCCCCTCTTATAAGACCCGTTTTCAGCAACATTTTACAAGGTCCTAATGAGGGGTCCCACTGTATTTAATAACAATATAATGTTAGTTTAGAAAGCGGGCAATCGATACAGAGAGCAATAGAAAACTCAAAAAGAGACATGCATACACATTACGCGATATAGCCTACATAGTGGAAGAGAAAGAGACAAACATATCATAGTGCCGGTATACGATAGAAAGAAATAGTAACGGCAGTAAAAACGTGTGCATTTAATAATAACAACAATAATAATTCAAATTCCAGTTTAATCAGTTAGTACAAGTTCATGTGCTGAAAATAAGCTATGCTCAGACAAGCTGACAGATTGTAACATTATCACAGTAAAGTGGACTATTATAATACATGTATATAAATATTAAAGCAAATAAATGTTATAACTCTTGCATAAACCACACAATATTAATATAATAGTAGTAGTAGTAGTACTAGTAGTGGTAGAAGTAGTAGTAGTAGTAGTGGTGGTGGTGATAGTAGTAATAGTAGTGGTAGTAAAATTAGCACCCCTAGAAGTAGAACAGGATTGGGCACCTAAGACAGGACAACCTATTGCTTGGATAGGGATTATGCGTGTGTTTTGATTTTGATGCAACCACCACCAAATCATTCAAAGGCAGAACAAAATGTGGAGACACGAAAAAGAAGACAGTTTATACAATATTGACTTCAGGGGGGAGATTAAATAAAGAATGACGGTTTGTTTTGTCTGTGGTGTCATTTGTGTCATACATTATCTATATCAACCGTTCACGTGAAAGTTTAACTTTGACAACACAAAGAGCGCTAGATGACAAAACATTTACATAATCACTTGGTTTATTTTCTCCCTAAATTTCTTTACGGTGGTTATACTTATATAATATTAGGGAAAGTTATACATGTACAATACATGTATGATAAAATATAAAAAAAAGAATTCACTCGCTTTATAACTGCCAAGTGCTGCTACAATAGCGACCATTGTCATGGTAGGTAAACATCATAAATACAAGTATGTATGCGAGTTGGAAACTCATATTACATTCCTGTTAAAACTGGGGGCTTAGATAGCTCAGTTGGTAGTGGCTTCGCTCCGTGGTCAAGAGGTCGAGGGTTCGAAACACAGCCGAGCACAGTCCGGGCCCCTACTGGTTGGGTCGGTGTCAGTATAATGTGACCGGCTGAGGCTAAGTCATGGTATCCCCGCTAGTCTCTGGGTGGCAGCCCGTAAATTGTCATTGGGACCCAAGCCCTGAGAGCACCTTTGAAGTGGAATTGGGCTTGTAAAAATACCCTTCAATCAATCAATCAACCTATAAAAACTGAGTAAAGACTTGGTAAAAACGAGTCATATAATAGGGAGGCCTAAATTCATTTTAAGGGCAAATTACTATACCTATACATGCAGACGTCCTGAAAATTAAATTCATACAAGATGGATGGTCTTTATTGAGAGGTGTCACTGTATATGCCTACATGATTCACCTGATGCCATTACCACATGTACTGTGTAGAACTCCCGTTTTGTGTCATTTCGATTGTTCAAGTAAATATCAAAAAGGTTTTATAGACAGTTTAGGGGAAAGAGGAAAGCAGATAAGAGCAGTATTGTCGCTCTTCTTGTTCATGGTATACACAAATGAGTGTCAAGTAGAGGGCCAAAGAAATGTTCATTTGATAAAGTTTGCAGATTATACATGTATTCAAGGTTTAATAAAGGACAATGAATATCACTATAGGGAACCTGTTGCCTGGTTTGAAGCTTGGTGCGAAAATCATTTTTTGTTACTAAATGTAGCTAAAACGAAAGAGCTTGTGATTGATTTTAGGAAAGTGAAGGATCCTTTGATTCCTTTGTGCATAAAAAATGAAACTGTTGAAATTTTTAATGCTATAAATATCTGGGAACAACAGTTACTATAGATGATCAGCTCAGTTGGGACATAAATGCTACAAACCTTATTAAAAATATCAATACATGATTGTACTTCCTTCGCAAATTGAAACAATTTAATGTTGACAACAGCCTTCTGTATTTGTTATCTAAAGCAGTCGTGGAAAGCGTTATTATTTTTTCTATTACTTGTTGGTGAGGAAATATACATGGAAATAAACAACGTAAAATCGACCAGGCCATAAAGAGAGCCAACAAACTTATAAATGATCCAATAGTTCCTTTCCGGGATTTTAACATGTTATATTATTATTGTAAACTGTCAGAAACAAATCATATCCATAAAGAATGACCCACCCCACCCTCTTTTCAAACAAGTGAAACTATCCATAAGATCATCTAGGCCTATTCTTTTGAAGTGCAAAATTGAACGTTATAGGAAATCATTTATGCCATCTGCTGTAAAGCTTTTGTGAAACATTATGAAATCCTTTTGAAATGCCTTGTTTCTTTTATGTTAAATAGTGTGTTGGAAGGGAACGAAATTGGGAAGTGAGTGTGAGGAATGTAGAGAGAGAGAGAGAGAGAGAGAGAGAGAGAGAGAGAGAGAGAGAGAGAGAAAGAGAGAGAGACTTTAATTGATTATACTTGTTGTAAATTGCTCTGTAACCAGTACAAAGTGCCAACATGGACAATAGAGAAATTGAATTGAATTGAATTGATACTTGCAGATATCCTGCAAAGACATTTCTTTCGCCCCCTTTTAGAGTAAAGTACATACATGTAATTCATCTGAGCGCACAACAGGTCTTTTTGTTTCCACTCAATGTCAAAGAGTTCCAAGCACTTGGATCAGTCAAGGGGACGAACAATACCGAACGACACAGCCTGATTTAACTCAAGGTTTAATGCCTCATTCTAACTGAAAGCGTTTTAACAGTTTAAAGTTTGAAGGCCTAAAGAAGAAAAAAGAAGGAAAAAGGTTTGGAACTTACAAGCAGGCCTTAAAGTCATTAAAAAGTCTGCGAAAGTGCTATGTATTTTCTGAGTCGGTGTAAGTCGCTTACCTCGTATGGCAAAGCTGACCTTTCTTACAGGAGAGTAAAAAAACTGAATAATGAATGTTATGTGACTTAAACTGTTGCACGTTTTGTTTTAATAGATTCGTATTTCTATCAGCTGTGTTCATGTTGTGGTATAATTGATTTAGTATAATTTTTAATGTTACAATGAGACTTAAGAGTTCATCGATTGAAACTTTGAAAGTTGTATAATGTAAGTCTTGACTTAGTAGGTAAGCACTTTCAGAATAGTGCAATGGACCTTGAAATCGAGGGACATAAAAGGTTATAACTTTCTTTCTTAGCTTCTTTTTTAAAACAATATTGGCCGTAGTTGTGGTTTTGTAATGTTCTCTGACAAAACAACTACCATCTGTTTAGTATATTTGTGTGTAATTTCGCTTTTAGGGGTTGATATGCGATAAAGCTCAATAAGAGTCGCAACAATTTTTTTCAAACTCGTTTGCATTCAGCTTTCCCCTCTTTAGTCCTGGTTAGCCTTTAGGTCTAGTTCATTCAATTTTTGTTCACCTGGAATTGTTTCAGGAAACCTTCTTAACATTACACATGCTCATGGAATCCTCATTTTATTGGCTTGATTGCGCTTAGAATCTTTTCCGTGTGTGTGTGTGGGGGGGGATTGTTGTTTTTGAAAATTAGTAATACTGCCCTCTGTGTAAACACTACAGAAACTACACAGATGTTTTTTTTCTACAGATACAATATATATTATAAATGGTTGCCTCAGAGTATTTTTAATCAGTCATTTTTAAATTGTTAAGAAATGTAAAAAAAATATGTACATGTAACAAACCTAGCATGCAGGTGACAATTTTTTATGATGACTGACGGCAAAGGGCAAGTTTTTGATATCACTTGGAAAGTTTGTAAATCACAGAGGCGACGACGATTTTCCTGGTCTAATCGTTTAACAATGGTCCCAGGTGGTCACGGTTTTTTTTGTTCTTGCTTGTTGACCAATCAAACAAAGAGATTTTCCTCCTAAGTCCCAAGGCCCATACAAAACTAACCTCGGGCGATAACTAGCACACCTCAGTCAACAAGGATCCCAGACGGCTACCTATTCCCCCCTCGCTGTCCACATGGTTTGTGAACGGCCCTTTATCCTACTTTCACGTCTTTCGCACGTGAAGTTTATAACAATCTAGATCGCGTGGGAATCGATTACACCCGCCTTTGTTGTGACAAGCGTAGGAATACAAGCGGCCATGTTGTTTTCCGTAGACGTTCAATGCTCTAGGCCTACCTATATCTAACCCGTGGGTGAGACTCATTGTCAGTCGGCAATCTTACTTCTGGCTGTAAAGTTATCCAGTTTTAGGATTTCTCTTAGTCAATGAAGAAAAAACCTGATGCTTTCAATCCATTTGAAACAGAGAATTGTTCATTTTACGGCTTGCTAGATCTAAAGATCTAGAAGATATATGGGTGAAAGAAATCCCAAGATTCTGAACTCTAGCTTTGACCAAGCTCCCTGTTGGTAAGACCCTCTAAACAATAATTCTAATTTATATTCTAATCTAGAGTCTAGATTTAGATCAAGATCTAGATTCTAGGCCTGATTTTGTTCTACACTTGTTTTATCCGATAAAATGACTAACCCTACGTGTATATTGGGCTTGCATCTCGATTTGATTGATATGATGGAGTAATTCGCATCCCCAGGATTAAAACGTTTTTTTTTGTTATCCACATTGTATCATGGGGTAGATCTAGATCTAGACTAGAGTAGTAGATTCTAATTTAGATCTAAAATCTAGATTCTATGATAACTTTTTTGTTGACTTCTTTCCCTCATGTGAAGAAGGCAATGTTTCGATTCTGATTGGATACTGTGTGAATAACTTTTACTGTTTAAGGCTATAGGCTAAATTTTTAGATACTCTTTGTACTGATATTTGAATGCATAGATCTAGATCTATATCGGTGCTTTTTCGTTTGTTTCCACCCCAACACAATATCATGAGATAAAAAGATATCACAAAATAAGATCTAGATCTGAATCTATCTAGATTTTAAACAGAACAGTCACATTTTTAAGCATCAAATGTAACCAATAATTATCATTTATAACAATAATGAATTTCGTCTAGAATCTAGGCCTGTTCATTTTCCCAATTCTAGATTTAGAAGTGTCAAATACTTGGACTATCATGTATAACTATAAATAAGATCTGACAGACAGGGATGCAAGTTTTCTGATTTTTGCAGGAATTCCGATTTTTTAGCAGTTTTCTTCTTTTTAAAAGTTAAATTGTTAAAGGAAAAACCTCCAAACTTCAAAACAAAAGAAAACCGGGATAATCCTGGAATTGGCCCGCTGGGAAGACTGACGAAATGAAGGGAATGATAATCCATTTTTAACATGAGCGGGCCAATCCCAGGATTAAGCCAAAAAACCAAACACTTCTTTTGAGTTGTACAGCTTTGTAGACCCTAGTATTGTAGTCGTATCTACCTTTTTTAGTTGATCTATCAAAGATTCTATAGGGCCAGCTGTTGGTTATCAGTACCAGACAGAACACTTTATAGGGATGTAAAAATTTTCCTGCTTTTTGTGCATAAGGCGCTTGCATCCCTGTAACAGAATAGGGGTGGGAACAAACAAAAAAGCTCCGATATATCTTTGGTACTACGTGAATACTGGACAGACAATGAATAAACATTACTGGAACATAATCTCTGTGAAGGGCATATACAGGGATCACAGTTTTCCGCGGATCCGCGAATTTCCGCGGTAGCTA
>BMAT01010806.1:161275-181532 GCA_019649035.1 Elysia marginata
TTTTTAAATTTTTTTTTTTATTAAATATGGTTTTGTTCCAGTGTGCAACATGAAACTTGCATCAGTTTTATTAAGAAGGGTATGTGTGTTTGTGAAGAATCATAGAGAAAGAAGCGAAGAGAGAAAATGGAGTAGGGGGTGAAACAGAAGGTGATATAGGAAGAAGAAAATTGCAGTATTGGTAGACTTGGGGGAGAATCAAAGACAGAACAAGGGACAAAAAGGCATTCCGGGTTGTGGCATTTTAACAACTGATAAATTATCGATTTTCAAATTCAGCTCGCTTTGCCACAACCACTTCACAAATGCTTTTTGACTTTAAATCTGGCAATGAAGATTTTCAGAGGAAGATTTGAATAAAGCTTTTAACCCTCTGAGCCCTCTGTCCCTGCAGCTGACAACCCCTCCCACCTGAGCTCCAGAGCAAAACAACTGAATTCGTAGTATAACAGAACCTGAATGCCTCCACTTCTTCAGGAATGTTTATATTTCCGTTCCTTAGAAACACAGTAAAGCTAGATGCAGTCTCAATAAAGGTCTCTGCCCATCCGCCGTCTAAATTTTTTTCATTCAGTCTAGGCCTATCTCCTCCACCACCTGGATCCTCAGGTCTAGATCTAGATTCATTTCTAGAACTAGATCTAGAACTATCAACTTTTCACTAGATTCATCACTGTAGATCTAGGGGTATTCCTGATTGAATTCACATTCATCAGATTCAGAATCAATAATTTGCTGCAAGACATCGTTTCTTGAAAACAGCCTTTGTTGTCGTTTCCCTGACAAAGGCCCTGGCTGCTCCAGCGCTCGCTTCATGATGAAAAATTCGTCAAAATATCAAAAACCACAGCGAAAACACAGTCATATTGTACAGGGAAGCCATTTGTAAACATCTGAGCTCATGTGAACAGGAAAAGTACAGTGATTGGCCGATTATTTTTAGACTATGTCACACGTTTTTTATACACCTCTGAATCCCGGAATACCAGAAATCCGGTAATGAGCAATTTAACCTATTTCTGATATTCAAGGAATACGGTTAAGGGATGAAGTGAAAACTCATAGACACTGGTCCAAAAGTCAGAGATCAAGCAACTTAGTACACCTCAGAGTGCAAAGCAAAATGTTTTTAGAGCCCTTTTTATTCGTAGCATGTGGCAAAAATACTAAGGTTAACAAAATGTATAAGTAGAATTTGCAGAATATTTAAACTAAAAAATATGTCAAGTTTCCCTTTGATATTATACTATTGGCACACATCTACTGTGTTGTCCTTTCTAAGCAAACAGCAAACAATCATTATTTTTTGCATCATTTATACCACACTATGCTACGTCTCACTATCAAGTCTTTCGATACATGCAAGTATAACTTAGTTATATTTGTCAACAAAAATTTCCTCTGCAGAGTGGTGGCTGGGATTCAACATCAATGTTTGCAAGGAACAAGGAGATGTTTAATCTTTCATCAACATATGATGAAAATATGAAAGAGTACACGTAAGTATTATGATTTTCTCTTGTTTATTTTTTGTTGTTGCTATTTTGGAGCCAATCTTTGTTACACTGTCCTTGACAATCTTTTGCTCCTCCACTTCTCAGTCACCACTGTGTTCTGATCTGGTGAATTTATTTTTTGGAAAGTGCAGTTATACTGTCTGCATTCAATTCATTTATCTTGCCCCCTGCATTTGCTTCAGGTAATTTTTTTGCCATCTTGTGCTGTATCTTCAGCAACAGAGCTAAATTCCAGAGCAAAATGATAGCTTCAAAGGAGTGTTAACCTTATGAGGTGCTGTCTCTATGTAGCACTGTTTCACAAGAGAAGCTTGGTGTGACACCTGATAGAGTCAAAATCTGCCTCCCAGGTGCCGTGCGTTTAACTGGATGCTACTGTATAAGTGATTTGGATCACACTAAAGGCAGACATCTTGGGCATCTCCACTTAAAGCCTACTTCTCTCCACTGCTAATTTCATACTTTTAAAATCTCTCAACCATTTGCTTGTGCAGTGGCTGCCTCCACTATTTATTTTTGTCACTACCTGCCAGTTTACCATGGTCATCCATCTTGTTGCAGCCAGCTATCTCATTTTAAGGTTAGGTTTACATTACAGGTAACTGAAAACAAGCATGAAGTATGGAGATGTAGGGTATGTTGAGTACTGGATTGGTTGCTACTTGGTTCTTCTCAGATTAAGAGTACTCACAGTGCTTCAGTTTTTTAAAAGTGATTGTAGAGAATATTGTAGGATAAAAGGCTGCCAGTTGTCGCGTTGGTCATGGGGTCGTCATAGGACACCAAAACAGGAAAAAAAAGCTAGGGAGTTGAAGAAAAATAGACACCAATAAAGGTGGTTATCTTAGATGAGTGTTTATCAAGCAGGTTTGACCGTATTTTATTTTCCATTGTCTTGTTTCAGGATATTAATTGATTGGTAAAAGGCAAAAAGATTTTCATTCTTCTAGGTTTCAAGCAGTTTTCTTGGTGGCGAAAATAGCAGCCACTTTCACCTGTGGAAAGGGAGGTAATCCCCCACCCTTTGTAATGAAAATGTATTCTACCCCACAAATATTATTTAACTTTATTATTTACATTTAATCTGTACATAAAAATTTACACAGGATTTGAGAAAATAATCTTCATAGCCATGTAGTCAGCTAACTATTATCAAAGAGTTTGGAGCAGCTATTTAATACTCTTTGCTAATAACCGGGAAATGTATGTACCAGAAAAGGCTGCAGAGGATGTATGGTCGCAATAGGTTCTAGATCTACTCTAAATTATCAATTTATTCTTTGGTTAGATTATAGAGCTAACCCGAACCGCATGCAGCTCAAATTATTTGACGCAAGGTCTAGATCTAGTGAACTTTGCATTTTCCAGTGAGACTGAGTGATATACATCTAATCTAGATTTAAATATCGATTTAGCCATCAGATTAGAATTGTCCACCATGGCCCACATCAAAATAAAAGGGTAGTAAATAATGCCAGGAAGAAGTCTTTCACCTGCTATCAAGTGAAGAGAGCAAAAGCTGCTCACACCAGCCAGCCTCCATCTAAAAACAATAAAAATGCTAAACAAGGGGCTTTTTCCTTTAAATTTGCAAACTAGCATTGTGAACCTGGGAGACTCTTGTGGCAACTCAACATCTGACCCCTGATATGAGTCACCCATCAAAATTGGGGGGGGGGTTAAGCCACTGGGGATCAAGCCACTGGGGATCCTTTGGGTTGTAATTTGGTAAAATGCAATCTTGGATTTCCTAAGTTCACTGGGACGTCCTTTTCAGGTTTTAACGTGAAATCATATTATTCTGGCTCCTTCAGTTTGGTTTGAACACACTTTATTATATATACGGCATGTCGTGTATTCAGTCTGAGTTGATGTATGAAGATCTGAAAGCAGGCAAAAAAAGTTCAGGTTTTTTCTTTCTGCCTTGAGGGCATCCCTGTCATCAGTAGCCCCTCATTGTAAGCGAAGACTACAGCACAAAAAAAGATTGCCCGCTATCCAAAAGGGTAGGTTTTTAAAGTTAGTCGTAAAAGCATGCTTTTACTGGCTTTTTGCACCATTTGCTTAGCTGAAAGGCTTACAGGATGGCAGGTATTCTACAGTGTGCTTACTGAGGTTACATGTGCTCTACTCCTGAATCATTTTAAAGTAAACATCTATTGAAAACTTTAAAGTTTAAACTTGTTTCTTACTAATTCTTGCCAAAATATAAAAATTTTTAAGTAAGGAGTGTAAATTTTTATATTTTTTTCTTTCTTTCTTTTAGTACTCGACTCCCTGAACCTGGCACAGAGGCTTATGCTGCAAAGGAGAGGTTTGCTAAGCAGAAGGCAGAGGAGATAGAACGAGATGAGGGGTATCAGCGACGAATAGCAAAAGAGCTATCAGACCACGATGAGGATTCCAAGTTTTCTTTTGTCCACAGAGATGACTCGCATTCACCTCACAGGTCAATTGAGAGTAACAGTAACAAGAATGTGTAAGTTAAATAAAACTTTTCTTACACAAACTCTTGATACAAACAACTGTTTACTGTCCATGACCTTGATTAGGGGTTATGTGGATATAGAGTAAACAGGTTGAAGGTCTTTGCAAGACCTGCCTATTTTAGCTTTACACACCAAATTTTTTTCTTTTTTTTTTTTTTTGCGTTATTCTGGGTTTCCTGATTTTTCATAGAAATGTACCTTTTTTTTTTATGTGGCAAGGTGTCAACGTTTTTCTCATTTCTCTGGCGTTGTTTACGGAATTAAAGAGAGCAACGCAAGTCATCTCATTCGCCCCAAGCCAGGGGTGCAAGTTTTCCGATTTTTGCAGGAATTCCGATTTTTTAGCAGTTTCCTTAAACTAAAAAAAGCAGGAAAACTTGAAAAAATTATGACCTAAATATCAGTGATGAAAATCTTCCTCGATTTCAAGCTTAGGAGGAAAATTCCTTGGTCCTCGGCCTTCTGACCCGAGATTCCTAGAGGAAAAAAAATCATTTTATCAAGTGTTAGTGGTAAATCCAAGCTTTGTTCTGTACAACAGTGCCAAGATATTGGATTGACGAAAGTAGAACTAAAAGACGTGTTCTTTTATGAACTTTTTGAGTGTTTCAGTTCACAACGTCGGCAAAAAAATTATAAATGTGTGCAATACTGCTTAGATGGCAACAAGAAGTCTGTTTTAGGTGCGTGAATTATTTGCCTACCGCGTTGGGCCCATCGAGAGATAGTCATTTCATATGTATTACCATTAAAATTTGAATTCAATTGATCCTATACACGATGTAATGTAGGCCTAGATATTCAACAATAAATTCATTATAAACATTTAGCAATAGGCCTATGTTTGCAAATGAGATCTTCAACCTAAAACTTGGACTTGGAGTCATGAAGTGATGGACTTCGAAAAAAAAATTCTTTTGTGTTAATTAAATTGCTTTAAATTAAAGTTAAACTGAAACATGCTAGGAGAAGGAAATTTTGACTAGAATCTAGATCTAGGCCTATTCGATATGGACACAAGCCTCATACTCTTTGACTGAATTTTGAATGTAGTACTTAACTTAATGATCTAACATTTTTTTAGCTCTTAGCTGGTAGCAGGGATGAATTGCGTTGATTTTGGGGTGTAGTAAGTTGTCAATTTGTCTTTTAAAAAATTTCCTCCTTTTTGATGATTTTCTGTTTTCATCACTGAAATATGAAAAAAACATCCATCCTAAATCCTAAAAGCCCTGAGAGCACCTTTGAAGTGGAACTGGGCTTGTAAAAATATCCTTCAATTCAATTCATGCACTATGAAGAAGGAACAGCATAGGTCTAGGCAAATTACCGATCAGATTAAACAGTCCTGCATTAACCAATAGATGAGTAGGCATAAAATAAAAGAAAATAAAACGAAGTAAAACAACAGTGACACACACTAATGCTAGATTGCATAGAGATAACAATGTCTGTCTTTAGGTCTTTTTCTAGGCCTGCAGCTTCGTTTTCTTGGAAATAAAAGCTATAAATGACAAAGCATCTTTAAAAAATCTATGGGGTGTTTAGATCCCTTAAATCAAAACTTTAGTCCTGGATTAGGGAATCCTCAACTAACTCTCCTTGTGGACTTTTGAATGCAGTATCTCATTAGACCACAGTCGTACCTTGGGGATTCATAAAATGTAGTGGCCTACCTACATCTAGTAAAGCTGTAAATAACACAGTCATTTGTGTCCTAAATAAAAAAAACTAATACTGTGATAAATAAGTAATCTAAGAGTTTGCTTGCGTGTGTTGTGATGAGACTTCAAAGTTCATGTATTTATTTTTAGCTTATTTGGTAGGTTTTTGGTGATCTGTACCATTTTTCTTGAGGAGTACCTAATTTTGACCATAAAAGTACCTCTTTTACTTTCAAGTAATCAAGCCTATCATTGGCAGAAAGAAGAAATTTTTTTTTCTTCAGGAAAGCTGTACATATATGGTATAAGGAATTGATTTTCTCAGTTTTCTTTTGAGTATGACCACGAAAGGTTGCCTTTGTCAAACAAGCCTGTGATCTGCATCTTACTTATTTAAAAAAATCTTCAAAGTTGTGATAGTTTTACGGTATAATGTCAAAGAGCATGTCATGTGGCTTACTTTTTAACGGTTTTGAGACATTCTCAAAAAACATGTTTTCTATTAGAATCAGTCGGTGACAGTTGCCATTTGGCCAAAGAAAGACGCAGACCCTAAGATTATTTCCCCCCCTCCCCCCCTTGACAACATTAATCAGGAATGACAAATTTGATGGTTTTTTTTTAAGGTTATTTCACCCATTTATTGTTCATTGCACAATATGTGTCAATGCTAATTTTAAAAAAATGAAACGCTAGGCTCATTTTCAGGTGGTTTTAAGAAAAAACATTTGACATTCGTATTGCAATGAGAGCAAAGACCATGCATAATTGTAAGGAGTATGCCTTTCTCTTTCCCTTTTCAGAGCGATGTACCCTTCAAGGCAAAGCTACCCTCCAATGAGAAATGATAGAGACCGAGAGGAACACATTAGAAATGGCAACATGCACAGGGGACAAGGGCGAGGTGGCTTACAGAGACAAAATTCTCCATTTTCATCGGGGAGCAATGTACAGCAAAACTCTCACCATGTAAATAATTCCAGACAGGCTGCTAACAATCATTACCAACAGGGGCCCGCTCTGTCGGGACCTTTAAACAGAAATCAGGGACACGGACCCAACCATTTGAGGCACCAACAGCAGCAGCAGCAAGCACCACCTCCGCACCAAGGGCCTGTCCCCTCATCTCAAAATCACAGTGGTCCTCCACCCCATCATTTTCCAAACCAGCCACAGCATGTTTCTCAAACACACTCCCAGCATCGCATTTCCCAGCACCAGCAAATGGTGTCCCCCACACAGCCCCCACCGGGCAAACCCCCTCATCATCTTCCTGCCCAGACAGTGCCATCTTCATCATCCCCTGTATCAAGTCACCAGCCACCATCTATACAAAAAACAAGCAGTCAGCAGCCGCTCACAAAGAGTGCTCAGTCGCCATCGCAGAATGTAAACGGTGTTTCTAGCAATCAACAGCGACAAGCATCTGTCGAACTTAATGGAGGTAGCTTAGTTTTTTATTTACAGCTAACTACATTTAAAAAAAAAAAAGATGTTAAGACTTTTGGATTCCGTGGGCCGTTTTCAAGTTTTCCTTTTGTATATTGTAATACCATGTCATTTTCCAGTAGATCTGTGTGGCAGACAAATTGCGATCCTTTCACCTTATCTCTAAAAAAAAGTTGTTCTGTCTAGATTTGGCTGCTTATACATATTCATATACCTAGGATTTTCAATTCTAGATGTTTGTCATCGAGAAATTACAATACACACATCAATATTGGAAAAGAGGTTAATGCAGCCTACTTACTTTTTATCTTTCTTTTAATGTGCACAAATTTTTATTAAGAGTAGTTTGCCTAAAAGGTTAGCATGATACCCATGCTTATATCTAGTTGCTTGTATTCTAAGGTAAATAGAAACACAGTTTTTCCTTATGATTCAACTACATGTACCAATGATTTAATATTTATTGAAAGTTTCTACGATGGGAAGCATATATTTTTTAACGTTAATTTTTGGGAGCATGAGGTTATGTTAGGTAGGTTTTAAGACACCTTTTCCTCACATGCAAAGCTTGGTTGATTTGGACTAATGATTAAGTCAAGTATTTCATTTTTAAAGCTGAGTCGTCCTTTTGTATATAGTAATGTCATTGGGTGCTATTTGAAATACTTTATTAAGCTCTAAGCTGTTGCATCTATTCATTCAGTTAGTTTCCGCCCTATAGCTACTCTTATTTTGAAATTTGATTTTTTTTCCTTTAAAGACTTGCTTCATGCCAAAGCTGAAACGAAACCCCCAAGTGGGCCCTTCTCTGAAGTGGCCTCTCCAACCACATCTTCCAGTGTGTGCCCAGGTGGGCCACAGGTGAACCAGCAGCAGCAGCATCATTCTACCATCTCAACATCTAGCACTCCGGTCACAGTATCCTCTGCCAGCAGTTCTGCTGCGTCAGCCCAACAAAAGCTAACCCCGTCTGAAAGTTCTGCTGCACTTGTCTCCAGCACTGGGCAACAGCAGGGGCCGAAAGCAGGACAGACGCCCGGGCCTTCATCTGCTCCTACTGTCCACCCTGGACGGGGGGGAAGAGGTTCAGATTCCAATCCGGGTAGGTCTTTTCATTATTTAATTACTATTTTTTTGTCAAAGTAATGTACCCCTTAAAATGTTTTTCCTTGTGGAAAAGATCTCCAAATTCTTGAAAAAAATTCTTGAACATTTTTTCCCCCAGTATTTTTCTTAATTATTTTTTAATGTGCAATAAATTCTGAAAGCACTATATAATCTCAGACTTGCCAGCCATTGAATGTGATATTTTTTAATGATTGTTTTGAATATCAAGCAATATGCCATGGCCAAACTTTCCCAGAATTAGTGATGATCATTTGATAATGTTGGCAAGTCTGGTATTTGAGTTTAGATTTTGTGAACAAGGTAGATATTTGTCTTTGTATGTAAGCTCATGTATATTTTTGTTTTGTTATCTTATCAGAGGAAGCAAGGAGCAAAATTGCAGAGTTTCAGGACTTCAAGGAAAAATTCAAGCTTGTAAGTAGTAAAACACTTTGCCAACATTGATGCTTTATTTACCCTTCCATAAATATATTGCTGACATATACATTGGACCTGCCAAATCAGGAATTCTTGTGCTAATCGAAAAAAAAAAAAGTTAGGTAATGGGAATTTTAAAATTCACCTCCTAATGTTCCTCTCTCCTCCTCTTCCTTGTTTTTGTTCTTCTTACCTTTATCTTTTTGATTCTCACCCCCACCCTCCCTCTCTCTCTTTCTGTGTGTATGCGTGCGTGCATGCGCCTAAACAGAATGAGTTTCACTTTTCATGATACCCCAAAAGATCAGGAACACCTTTTAATTGGGAAAAGAAGCCTGTATTTCTTGACTAAGACCAGTTCTCTAGGCCTTTCGTGTCTGTCTAATTTTAATATCCATTGGCAGTTGGACCCCCTCAATCGAGGAATTGGTGAAGGAGGTTTCTTTTCCTGATAAACTTTGTTTTCCGATGTATATTAAATCAAAACTTATGCCTGCTTTATTTTGAACCAGTAGGACTTTTCATTAATTTAAATATTTAGTATCACCTACTGCAAAAGTAATCTGTTTCAGTCTGACTTGCTGGGATTTTCCTGGTCTGTCACATAGCTATTATGAAAAAATGTTATGTCTCAAACAGTGTTCAACTCTTTTTTTTCTTCACTTGTCATTTACATCCCTGAATTCTACTTCTAGTTGAATAATTATTCTCTCTATAGCAGGAATAATTCTGACAAAGATAGACAATGCAAAGCTTTCCTGGCGTAAATAAAAACTCCTCACAGCAGGAACAATTTTAGATCAGAAGGGATTGAGCTAATTTTGTAGGGTTTTTAAACAACTGTGGAAAGTTCTAAAAAGATGACTGCAGTATAACAGCAAAATCAGCTGGCAACCCATGAAGACACCTCACCTTATGTATTAGTGGAAAAGAATTGATTTTAGCCAGGTGCACCTCTTACCTAGAACTCACAACACAATTTGGCTACCATCTTTAAAATTTGACAATTAGCAACCAGGGTGACTTTCAACAAATTAATTACAATACAAACTTTCCGACATCACATTTTTGTTTTTGATGCCGATACAGCTGAACCCTATGTATACAGTCACATCGACTGATTGTGCAAAATTGAAGAATTGATTTTTTGATAAATATTTTCAACCGAAAACAGGAGCCCCCCAAATCAGAAGACAGTGGAGAGCCTCCCTCCTCTCAGGCTACTTCCCCTCCTGCTGTGCCACAGCCTGCCAGCCCTCAGAGCTCCCGATCACCGGGAGCTGGTGCTTCTGCAACACAGTCTGAACTGTCTGAATCAACAAGTGAAGCCAGTTCAGCTGAGAAAAAAGAAGATTCAGCGCCTACTGTGTAAGCATATATGTTAGGCCCCCATAGCTTTATATGTTGAATGTAAATAGATCTGACCTTTAAATTGTCAGAGGTTTGGGCATTTTGGGGTAATTTGTTTGATAAGCAGAAATTATGTTTGATTGAAGCTTTGAAGCTAACACAGTATTTTAGTAACATAGACGAAAATTAAAATCTTTTTAGTTAAACCAGATTGCATAATTTCTGAACAGCTCTCTTTGCGTTGAAATGTACTGATTTTTTTCAATGTGACGACGGGTCACATTGTTTCTCAATTCTTAAGTGTTATTTGTATGAAATAAAGAGAGCAATACTAGTCATCTCATTTGACCTGGGCTTATTGCATTTCTCTTTTTTTAAGTATTTATTTAGATCTATCTATTTATGGCTTAAGTCTATCTATCTGTTTCTCCCCCCCTCCCTCTCACAGACACACACATGTAAGATTCTACCCAAAAGGACCACAACTGCAGCTAAGATTTTTAGCACATGTTAAATATTAAACCCAGATGACATAATTTTTAAAAAGTTAACCTGCTATGCTTTGTCATGTTATAGTGTTGTCTTTATTTTTTCACAGAAAAACTTCAAAACTGAACCCCAATGCCAAAGAATTCAAGCCGGTAAGAATTCTTTTGTTTTAATTTTGCTATTACGCCAATGTGTGTTAAAGCTACTCCTTAGCTGGCAATGACCATCACTTGATTTTCTTTTCTTATGATAAATATTCATATGGTCAACAGATTTTTAATATAAGTTGCATTAGATAAATCTAATTTACAATTCAGGAAGTACCAAAAGAAAGAAAGATGTACTCTTGTTCCAGATTTCACCTGATTCCAGCCTTTTCCTTTTTTGCAAAACATTGGAATTTCAGCTCCAATTCTTTAATTTTAGAACGAAAAAAAAAATCAAATTGTGTTATTCAACATCTATTTTTGAATAACCTTTGAGGGTCTATTGGAACTTTGTCCTTCCATGTTTTTTTTTCATTTAAAAAAATTTCTAAAACAAGTTGTATTGATTTCTACCATTCTGCAGAAGGCCCCAGTGGAAGCCCAATCCCCGTCTCCGCAGCCGCGCAGCTCTCCACACGTCCACCAGATGCAATATCCTGCTCCCCCTATCATGATGTCTATTCCCCCTGCTGTTTCTGCCAGCTACATAATGAACCCACAAAGGAAGCGAGGTAGCCACCATTCAATAATACTCTGCTGCAGCTTTGTTTTCTGTAATTGTATTTTTTAAAGGCATGATTGCGCACAAGATACGATCAGGATAAATCGGCAGTCTAAATTTTCACATTTGGAGTTGCTGATACTCAGTGCTGTTGAAGAGGTTGATAAAGAAAATTTTAGTTAATTTATAGAGTAGGGATGCCATTTTCCAGTTATTTTTCTTGTTTTTAAGCCTCAGAAACTGAATAAATACACAAATTTGAACAATACTGATTCAGTGAACACTTAAAATTTTGTGTCCCTTAATGACTCCTTGTTACAACTTACAAGTTTGTCCATGCGAGACTATTGGGCCAGGATTGTCATTTTTTTTTGCCAAATGTGAGTGGCATCCCTGATAGTTATATCATTTCAAAGGCAAGTAAAAGTACTTAATACAGCAAATTATCATATTTAAAGGGTTCTATCTCAAAACAGGCACACATTGTTTTTATATGGAACTGAAATTTATCCAACTGTTGCAGGACTCCAGTCTGATGACTTCTGAAGTATAAAAAGAAAAATATCTAAAAATAAAACAAATATGAAGAGCTGTACCCTATTTTCAGGCTAATGTTCGAAACATGCACTATAAGGGATAAGATTTTTTTGATCTTCTGCCCCTTGTGTTGTGACATATGCTAGCCTCTGCTTCTGATTAAGTTAAGTCAGAGGGGGTTCAATTGGCTTAGTTATATCTCTCAAGATCTACTGGCTTAGACATTTTGTAGGCCACAAAATACATCTAAATCTAGATTGGGTCAGCAGTTCAATATAAATTATATGTTGTGCACTCTGTCCAAATGAGTCTTGAAGTCGAATGGCTTAGTTTTGAGATATATAGGCTAAATTTAGTGGGTGTTTAGAAGTCTAAAAAATTTTATTTCAGATGTTGTGGCCAGGACCATTTCTAAACAGTTTTCACTCCAAATTCATGTTGAAATTTTATGTTTTATGTGTTAAATTTTGATTAGTATGGTTGCTAAGTATAGTTGTCAAATTTTAAATGCTATTTTCTCCTTTTTCTGAAATTTCACGTCCTAACCCTGCCGACTGCAACGGGCTATAACTTCATACAAAAGCATAATAGAGCTCTTCTGTTTGTTGTATTTGAAACTAGAGCAAATAATGTGATGCCAATATCTGACTACCTTCCAATTTCCACTTTAGACTCATTCTGACTAGTTGCAAGACATATCTACTTACATTCTTGAAGCTAGTTGTTGAAAAAAAAGTACTTTTTATATCAAGACATTATCGCCTACCATAGCATCGAAAGAGCATTGATGGTTTGTTCAGATAAGAGCTTGTTTACACAACACAAGTTGAATTCCTCAGCTTTTTAAAACAACACAACTTTGCTGTAGAGGGGAAATCCTTTACTCTTGTAGTCGTACTCTCTGCTCTCTGGAAACGTTTTTTTCCGTTTCTGTAGTATAAAAATCTTGTTTGTGAATTTTTTTCTTTTCGCTTTGCTACTAATGTTTCCATTCTAATTTTACCAGCCAATGTAGATCATCTTACACATCAAGTTCAAGGGCAGCCACTTATTGCCACCCAGCCACCAATCACTCCAATGATGTACATTCAAGGTGCCCCAGGTTACCAGGTAAGTATAGGGTGAACTCACCTATAAGCTGGTAGTTATTTTGATATCCCTCCACTAAGGTGAGATTTCATTTTTCCAGTTCCCTGTATCTTCTGTCCATGTAAGAAATATTTGAAGCAGGTAATCAGTTTCAAGGTGACTAATACAAAGTGATAGTTGTTAAATTTCAATGCATCTCAGTGAGCACAAGAAGCTTGGTAGGACAACCTGTGTGTCCGTTACTTGAATAATTTTTTTTATAGTTAGAATTAGGGAGTAAATTTTTTTTTTTTACAAAAAAGTACCCCAAAACTGCAAAATATTTAAAAGTATAGTATAGTATACAGTATCAGTGTCTTGATTTTTATTTAACTTTCTCACCTCAACATTTGATGAAATTTCTCTGCCTGATAAAAGAAATGAAACCTTCCAGTAATTTGAAAATGTTTCTTTTTGTTTGTACGTAATAGTTTATGTGTAAATGATTGTTTTATATTTTTTAGATTATGGGTCGTGTACCCAATTCCCTCGCAATGGTACAAGGCCAGCATGTAAGTTTGGATCAAGCTGGTGCACAAAATCAACCGCAGCCCATGTTTGGTAGGTTCCTTAAGCTTTTTTTTTAATGTGGTGCTTAGAAGGTTTATGCTTAAGGCGGATTCCATGAAGGGGCTCTTGAGATTAACCAAAATTTGGAAATTTTTTAATTCACCTTACATAGGTAAATTATATATTGAATTTAAGGGAATTTCATCCTGAATTGAGGAATGTAATTTTATTTAGCAAGAGACGTATGTGGAAAGAAACACAGCTTGGTGAATTGAGTTTTTTTTTTACTGTTTAAGACCATTTAAGCATAAGGAAAAGATTTTAGTACAACAGTAATGTTTTTCTTGGTGCTTTAAAATAAAAAAAACTGTTTGATATACAACTTTATGTGTTGGATTGTGATTTATCTTGACATATAAAGCATTTTTGCACCACCTTTGCTCAGCACAGTCACTAGTTCTAAGCCTACTTTCTTAAACACAAAAAGATTCCATCATACAGTCATTTACAAAAACATAGTTTTTATACATTAATTATAAAATTGAAACTCACAAAACCAATATATTGTGAACTTATTACAGAAGTAACAAATATTTGTAATGTTTTTTTTTTAAAGTGTGCATCATCTGTGCATTGCTATGAAACTTCTGCATTTTAACGATAAGAAACTGCAGAGATTGTTCTTGTGTAGATCTATACTGACATTTCGAAAATTATGGCAACAGCGCGCAGTGACTTAGTCTTACATACAAATACTTTACAGACTTGTTAGCTTGAAAATACATCATTTGTAATTTGAAGCACACAGAATTGAAGCTTAATGTCTTAACTTCATAAAGATTCAAGTTTTGAAATCTGAGTATCGCAAAATTTGAGTTGTCTCACCTGTGTATAAGCCTTGTAAAAAAAAAAAAAAAAAAAAAAAACAAGAGGAAAATGTGTGTGTCGTTTTTTCAATCATTTGCAACATTTAAGACATCTGATATTAAAAGATACACAAAAACTTATCCACACAGCTCTAGACTACAGCGACTCCTGTTCAATTTAAACGAAAACTTTGTAATTCTTGGTTTAACAAGTAAAAAGCTGATACAGAAAGCTCAAGTGAAAAAAGGATAAGCATTCTTTATTCAAATATTATTTATTTGAGTTGAAAATTCAGACTCTCTCCAAGGTCCACATTCACGGAATCTGCCTTAAGGAACAAGATAATGCAGATTGTTACAATTGCAATGTTTTTCCTTTATTTGAAAAATTGCTTTTTGTGTTGCATAAAGACATAAATATGTGTATATATATGTATATAACATATTTTTCTTTTGGTTATATCAGTCCTAACCATGCAGAGGTACACCTTTTTATATCCCAAGTCATTTCTGCTCTTTTTTTTTTCCCATTCCTGTTGTATATTTCATTTTACAAACCTTATTTAATCTTTGCAGTATAGTTCTTGATATAATTTCTTTTTAAGGTTATTCTTTATCTTTAAGGTAGAGGTTTTGTTCTAGAATATATCATGGTCCGTGTTGACTGTTTTCATTTAAGTGAGTCAATTAAACTTTTTGCCTACTCTGATTTAGAGGTACATAACCTAATAAACCAATGTATCAATTTACTGGTAATTTGTTACTTGGTGATAACTTGTGCTTATAACTGGCTAACTGAAGTACAGAATGTAATTTAAAAACAATTGCTTGGTGTTTTGATGTGTCTTGTTTTGTCTATGATAATTTGGATTATTCTGCTCATGAAAAAGAAGTAATTTTTATTAGGATTAGAGAAAAAAATGTTCTCAACTCAAAAAGCAAACGCTAAGTTTATATTGGTCTCTCCTTCCCTATTTTTGGTGTTAGCATTCCAGTGGCCCTTGGACTTAAACCCTTCGGCTCATGTTGAAGGAGCAGGTAGGTTTTGGTTGAGGCAGTCTTTTCCTTTAGCTGTGTGTTTTGTGTGTGTGTGGCATGAATTGCCTTGAAGTGACAGTACTAGTAAGGGTGGTTGGCCTTCTTTTCATCTTTTAATATTGCGATGTTGTGGAACAAACTCAAAGGAATGGATGTGGATCTTTCCCTTCTCTTTCTAAAGCTTATATGGAATATTCAAGTTATCTGAATTCATTGCATCTAAAGTTATGTTTTTCCTCAGACATTTTTACAAAACATAGCATTTCATTATATATCAGTTGTATGTTTTTGTGTAGGTTGAAGCTCTAACCATGCAAAAATAAAGTTTGTATTTATTAAATCAGTATATATAGAAAATGTAGCATAACTAGCACTGCATTCTTTTCAGACATTTTACTGAGTTCAATTCTAGATCTAATTTTCTTATTTATTGACTGTTGATATAGCCAAAAAATAGTAGCCATTTTGATTTGTGGCTCTAAGATCTTAGAAGATTTTCTTTCTTGTTTTAATACTTCTTTTTTTTGTTTCTTTTATTTTTGTAGCTTCTTTTTTATCATGTTTGGTAATCGTCAACAAATACAGATTTTATTATAAGTATGTGACCTGACATGGTGAAATAAGGCTTCTGTAAAAATTTGGCCATATTAAGTTTTTACAATCATACTCTGTTCATTACAACGGAAATAGAAAATGTGTATTCTTTGTGTTGTGTATTTATTTCTAAAATCAAATGTCTTGCAACCAGTCCAAATGAGTCTTAAGTCAAAAGTTGAAGGTAGTCAGATATACTTTCAAATACAACAAACAGAAAAGCTCTACCGTGCTTCTGTATGAAGCTATAACTGTTTGAATTATGAAATTTCAGAAAGGAAAGAAAACAGCATTTAAAGTTTAGATGACTATCAAGGTATTGAGGGCTTGGCAACCATACCAATGAAAATTAAACACCTGAAAATTTTTATATACAAGCTGCAGAGTCTTTTGTTTCACAAATGTGTTGAAAATTCTAAATGAAAGCCCTATCTCAATTAGCTAAGAAGAGGTTCAGTATATATGAAAAAGCAGCGTGACAGCTCTCAGCCAATCATAATTTCAGTTTAAATTGCTAGAGGCAGGGTTTGTGTACATCATAAAGCCTTTTATCATTGGTCTGATACAATTTTTTTCCTCTGAATAAAATAACAGCTTAGATCCTAAACTTTATTGGACCTGGTCTATAATAGTAACCACCACTAGGTATTTTCAAGGACTTTCCGTCTAAAACTGTGAGGTTTTTTCTCTTGATCGCCTTGTGTAATAAACTCCACCTGTTTCATTAAATAATATCATTTTTTGTTAAAATCATGAGTTTGAATATATTTTAAAACGGTTAAAGACGCTGTTGGTGAAATAAAGTTGGAGTCTTAAAATAGATTTCTACCTCTAGAAGGCGCTAGCGAGGCTTGACCCAGTTTGACATATGTCTGATTTCATTACACTGGGTCACATATTTGTTTAACACTATTAGTTATGTTTGACAAAAGTTTATTAGATAAAAATTATTTCCTTCTCTACTGCTTCGTAAGTTTTGCACAGTCCTTATCTCATTATCTTTAATCAGGTTCTCATTTTCTTTCTTTAAGAACAACATGGCAAACTTTATTAATGTACGCAGAGTTTAAATTGACTCTGCATTATTTAGAAGTAAAAAAAATTTTTTTTGCCTAACATTCCCTCTATCTGATAAGTGAATCATTTCTCTTGTAGCAGTACCAGCCCAGCAGCAGCCGATCCCTGCCCACTTGCCTCACCCTCAGCCGGCCCATGCACCTCCGATGCAGCAACAGCCCCCAGTTCAGGCAGCCCAGCCAGCGCATGTACCAAACCCTGCACCTTCACCTGTGCATCAGCATCAACACCCACAACACAATGGCCAGCCCGGCCTTCAGCAGCAGCCACAACATCACCAGATTGGTCAGGGCCCTCCCCAGTCAGTGACCCCACAGCCTGCCCACTTTATGAACTACCCTCAGCATGGCATGCCCCGAACATCTCTAGCAGGCGGGGCAGGAGGCCAACAAAGCTTGGCAGGGCACCCGGCTGCTGTAAGCATTAGCTACATGTCAGGTGCACCCCAGTACAGCTACCAGAATGCCAACAGTGGGCCCCAGTACCCATTTGCTCCAGCTGCTGCTGCAACCCCACCTCAGCCGCAAACCTCTCAAAACTCCTCGCACGGGCAAGGAGGCTCTCATCCTCAGTATGTGGTGATGCCTCACACTACACCCCAGGGCCATCCACCCATGCAGCAGCACTCTGGCCAGGCTTATTCTTCATCTGGCCTCCAGTTCCACCATCAACATAACCTTATGCAAGGTAACTTTGTGGTTTTCACATTAATATTCCAAAGTCTTGATTCTCAGGTTGAAATATCAGCTTGAAGTGACTAAACCTATTATTTAAAACAAACAAAACCAAACAAACCAGGAACAAGACAAGTTGAGAGAGTAACCAGGAATAGCTTTTTCTTTGCATCTTTATCCTGTTAAAGCTGTTGGTCCAGGCATAAATATTCATTTTTTCCTATCTCGAATCATTGTAAATGAAATGTTGCTATGCTCCTTAAAATCTTTTTTTTCTGCAAATTTGAAAATTGATTTCAATTATATTATTAAAATATTTGAAAGTCATGATGAAGCAATTGCAGACAACAATTCATCTTGTGCTAACAATCATGTTTTCACATTCCGCAATTTTAAAGAAGTTTCTGGTGATGGTTTTGTCGTAATATTTAGAAGCTATGAAACTTTAACTTTTTATGTTGCAACAGGTCCACCCCAAATGCCACCCAACCATGGACACAATCCAAACCAGGCGGGCCCACATCTTCTGCAGCACGGAATGCCAGCTGGCCTTCACCAGTCTGTGGCTGGTTCACAGCCAGGCATGTTTATGCCCAGTAAGTTATCTCTTTATTTACAAGCAGGGCGCAGGCAATAGTGCAAACCTGTTGGCCAGAATTTGTTTTGCCTCTAGGATTAAACCTAACATAGACTATTTATGATTGAGTCAATGAAATTTGAACCTTGTCATTTATTTTTCTACTATATCCACTGAAATATTTGCAAAATAATATGTAAACTGTCATTTAGAGTCAGTTTGTGTAATATCAAAGCCAGCTTACCTAACATATTCTTTAGCTAAAGACTTAAGCTATTATCTCACACTTGACTGATTTGATGAATCAACAGAGCCAGGGAGGTCCCAGAAATCTAAAATTTCAGAACATCTCCTTTTAATACTGACAATGTAGACACTACTGATGTCTTTTAAAAAGTAAATCATGATTTAGGAAAATTGCTTTTTAAAATCCTACTGCTAAATCAAGTAGTGAAGCATACATAGATGAACATAAGAAAGATGTCCAATAATAAAAAAAAAGCTATCAATCATGAGAAACTTTAGGCCAGTTAGCCTACATTGATCAAGATGCAAAGGATAAGTCATATTGTGACGCTAACATAATGGTTTATCTCAAAATCATTAGTTATGATAAGAACAACCAAAAAGGAAAAAAAATGTGTCTAATGACTACTTTTTGTATGTATGATCTACAATGCTCATAATAATTAAATTATGGCCCAACCTTTTTCTTTATGAGATAATTAACAAAGATTATCACAGTGGGTCTGTGTCAAGATAGACTGTCATGTTAGCAGCGTGACCACTTGCAGGTTCTTCTGTTTTTAAGCAGCAGATGCTGCTCAATTCTGCTTCTCTGTCAAGTGGAAAGGTAGTAGTTATTGCATTTGGCTAAAGTGGTTGTTTCCTGATACTATTATCTTTTATGTAAAATCAGCTTTTTCAAAGGGATGACCAAGTTCCAAAGCCCCTCCTGTGGAAAATTCTTAGTTGGTGACTATTATTTGATTAGTGTAAAAGTGATGGCGTAAAAGAATTTTAAAGTTTGAATAATGATTATCTTTGTTTTTGTTTGATCAACACTTCAGTCAGTGCTCATTGTTTATATACTCTGTAGGCTCCTTTCCGCCACACATATTAATGCCCAGAGATATTCAAAGAAGGTAAAGAGATACAAGATGTCTCAATGGAATTTAGATTTGTGTTATGCTTCTGTTTTTCTTTTGTTGTTCTAATTTTCATTCTGTTAAGTTACATTTTTCTAAGTTCAATTTTTATTTTGAACACCTTTGCCAAGTTCCATATATTATATTCTCTGCTTAATATTGTCTAAAAACAAGGTAAAAGTTCTAGACGATAAGTTTAAGAATGTTTTCACTGAGATTATTGGTAACTATTTTCTCAAGTAACATGAAGCAAAAAAGTTTCTGGCTGTTTAGCCTATTACAAATTTGGGATGTGGAATACCGAATAAATAACGAGCAGAAATAGAAAGGTAAAGAAAAATTTTAAAACCATCTACTGTCAGAGATCTCCTTGCACTACAAAGTTTTCATGTTGGCTAAAGTTTTAAATGTCTTGACCTTGCTTTATATTGTTAAACTGTAAAGGATAAAAAAGTTTGCTTTCGGTTTAAGACAATATTGTGTAGATACACCTTTCTATGTTCACCTAAGAACTCACCTTTGTTGTTGCATACTGTAAATGTCATGGGTGCCACTGTTCCGCTATGTTCTGACCTTTCAGGCTTTTTTATGCTTCTAAGAGACTGAGCTTGGGCTTTGTATTTGAGAAAGACATTAGTACACCTTTTTCTTGCCTTTATCCTAATATCATTTGTTACATTTTTGTTACTTTGTTTTAAAAATTCTGGTTTTTTAAAAAAATTTTTGGAGGCAAAAATTGAACAAAAAACATTATTTCTATTTTCAGTGCCATCAACACCACAGCTGTTTCCACACCAACAATAATGTTCACATGGCCTTAGTTCAATGATGATGTAAGTATTTTTAAAGTCTATTTTGGGTTTGTAAACAAACACCACTTTTGCTTTTTCTGTTCAG
>BMAT01010806.1:280603-319972 GCA_019649035.1 Elysia marginata
AGAGTATGTGGAATTGTTTTGCGATTAATTCTTTGATTGATCAATCTCTTTTCCTTATTCATTTTCTAAACATTTTGTTTAGAATAATAAGACAATTAAGTATACTACAAAGCGCCTGTTTCTACTGTATAGAGAGTTGAAATCGTGAGCAAAAAGAAAAAAATCTTTAAGTTTAAAATCTGATTTATAAACATGAGAAAAATTTAGTGGGCCACACGTTTCTCGACTTCATAATAATTAGATTCTCATATTACATATAGGGGCCTATTAATCTTTATTAATCTTGACTGGCTTATATAAATTTTCATACGTAAGTCATGTATGCGATGAAGTATGTTTAAGTAATAGTTAACGATACATAATTACTAAAGCAGTTCTGTAGCTGAAGCTCCCTCATTTGTTATCAAATGGCTAACTTTTCTTTTTAGGGGGAATGTATGCACATAGATTACTATGTTATTAACTGTGCACCACTATCAAGCAGAATGCAGTTTCTGACAGTGAAAAAAAAGTCTCTTCATGTTTTCTAAATTGCGGTCTTTGTCATGCTGGCTTTCACAATACTTTAACTTAGTGTTATATTTAAACCAGAAACATAGAGATGAAATATAAAATACATTTACTGGTCCTCAATCACACTTCACGGACGAGTAACTTAAATAATTGGACAGTTTGGATTGTTTTTTGTTTAAATCACCACCGCTCCTACTTAGCAGCAATGGAACATCATGTGCCTCGAGACAGCTTGTCCTGGCATTGCACTGACTCACGCCAGTAACTTTGGCTGGATCCAGACTAGATCTAAATATTAGCAATTACAGGGAAATCCTATTGAAAATAATACTAAACTTTTCTTCGTGAGAGGCTTCGTGGTCTAGCGGTACGATGCTTGCCTACGCCGAAAGAGGTCGCGAATTCGAACCACGGACCCAGCGGTATCCAGCACAATAGATTGGGCACCTGGTTGTTAACTCGGAAGGTAAAAGCAGCGAAGGGAAAGAGCTGGGCTCCGTCCGTCACAATCCAAGGCACGACGTACCCGCACATCGCACACTACATCCCTACGACAACTTCGGCTATAGCACTTTACCCTTTCTCGAAACTTTCCGTGCACAGCCTTAACTGCTATCAAAAGTGAAAATAGTTAGCTTAGCCTAGACTAATAAAAAAAATTAACATGGGAAGGAAAAAATTAACATGAATTGGTCAACAAGTGTCCAGTTTTTTATTGTACACAATAAGGTGAAATCTTGGCGTTCACCTTCAATGAAAACGTAAGGAAACATGACGCACAGAATCTAAATCGGAAGTATACATGACGCACATAGTCTAAAACGGAAGAAAACATGATAAACAGTGCCTAGGTAAGTACTACCTTCTATCAATCTAGCCAAAGACAACCTAAGGTCTAATCCCTATTTGGCATTCAATCTTAATGATTTTTTTTAAAAATAAGGAAACAGCTCTAAGCGACTGGGAGCGGGCAAAGCTATGCAGATTCTTTCGTCTCCGATATTTTTTGTGGTGCGTTAAAGTTGGTTCACATTTCTTATCAATTATCCTCTGCTATTCCTTTTGGTTTTCCTCACAGCTTCCCTTTACATCAACACGCTCTGCTGAGACTCTGCAGACTACATCCATCACACAGAATTTCGCTAGTGTCTAATCCGTGCGTGTAGGATACATTCATCATGAGATACAAAAGTCAGATCAAAGTCAGCGTGTGCGGTTCGAGTGCACTTTTAGCATTTATTGCATTATGCTCTCCAAGATTCTCTCTCGCAGAACGATTATTGCTCAACATAGCAAAAGAACCAAGGCCTGGGAAATTCTATTAGGCCAAGGCTGAAAAAGAACAAACTCAATATATAAATTTAACTAAACAGAGAAAGAAGTTCGACAAAGTGGCACAATGCGCACCATACAAAAATGTTCCGCTCATTAAAGAACAAGGCAGACACGGTTTAAGAAAAATATTATTCGAATAAAATTCCAGCCATGAAAACACACCTTTTTTGTTTATTTCAGAACAACAGTCGATAAAAACAGTCTTAGTTGTTATGAACAGAAAATTGGCCAATTTATTGATATTGTTTTTGTGTGTGTGTAGAGTCAACAAATCGTGGACTATTTCACTTGCAGTTAGCACTATCTTACTAACAAATATTATAAAAAATATAAAAAAAAGCAAATCAACAGGATTAACAACGCTTGGGCAACAAAGTAAAAGGAGACAATAGAAGATCCTTTTCAACTACCGGAATGTAATTTTCTTGAATAATAACAAAACCTCGTCCATATGAGACCCCACCCACCTCATTACTGGCCGTCAATCCTGCTGTTGTGGTTTTCATTTTTAAGTGGAGATCTATACATCTTTATAGTGTGTTTTTTACAAGCACACAAAATTATTGCTTAGATTAAATGTCTCTCGACCAGCATAATATGAGTCGGATGTACGAATTTTTAACTTGAAAGAAAAACGTCTTCAAACTCTTTTTTCTTCTTCTTGTCCTCCACATTTATAACCATCAAAGGGTGCTGAATCTGCCACGATAATAGGCAACAAGAGATCATCACGTGATCTGCTGGGATTGAGGTCAGTCCCATTATTGAGGTGGTATTGAAAACAAATAAGAACATATACTAAACGTAGGTTATAGGCTTGGTCTACGACTTTACATAACACTATTGACCGAAACATTAACCAAAGTCGTAACGCTAGTCAACGTAATATTAACCAAACTTCTGGAAATCTTTTCAAGACTGTAGGATTAATCATTCAATGGGTTGAGATGCAAAAAGTGCTAGAAGCTTGGTCACCATACTGAACAGGCCGAAAACTCCAACATGAGTAGATATCATATTCCATATATTTTGTATGTAACTTTGTTTTTCAATGGAGATAGATCATTAGAACTCTCATGCACAAGTTTGTTTACATTTTGACTGACAGGCCTTTTGAGTACGGTGGCTTAGGCTAGAAGCCATTTGGATTAACCGGGCTAGTCTATAAAGTTAAGGTTGTAAAGAAAGAAAATGACAAACTTAAATCCAGCAATAGATGAGACGAAAGACAGAACTTGACAGAACAAGACAGTACAAGACAACGTGAACGCTTCACGTTACTGGATATAGCTTATAGTAAGTGATCGTCTTTCGTCTTTCTCTACTACTTTTCTCATTCTTTACGGCCTCGTTGTAACTCGCAAGTATCTTCATGTCTAGCACTGTTGTCTAGGCCTGCTATGTTTAGAAAGCTAAGCCTTTTCCTTTTCTCTAAACTAATTTGTAAAAAGAAGCTTACACAGACGATAGACACTTCTTCTGGCGAGCTAATAATTTATCCATTGAGTACGCTCATTGAAAAAAATCACTTTTGTAATTGTGTAACAAATTGAGAAAGCAATTTTTTAAAACTTTTAAACTGTTTGCATTATTGCAGCTTCAACGGTTCACGTATACTTTTCTCATAAACTGCACAGTAAAGGCTCTATTGGATACAAATAATGAAAAAAGTCACTTTTGTGTTTCCTCTATGTTGAAAGTTTTGCCTTTGTACCGGTACTTTAATCTCTAAGTTATTAGCTAAACCGTGAGATTTACAGGGATTGGGATCTTGTCTATTTTTTTTGTGCCCAGAATTATACACGCATCTCGCCATTAGTCCAAATGGGTCAGGTGAAGGACCTTATAGGGAATGAGATTTCAACAAGAGTAGCGGGACTTTCCTGGTGTCTCTCCACTATCTTATGAATACAAATATTACAATCTTTTAAAATTTATGCGACAGATTTATTTTGAAGATAAACTTTAGCTCTATAGTTTTTAAGTTCTAGATGCCAAATCGTTTATTAAAGTAAGAAACTTACCCTACAATCTAGGTCTAGATTACAATAACCACTGTAGTATTTTGGGGTATTGTCTTCTGTGTCTTCTGAAAAAGGGACGTTACTCTTGTTTTACCTCTAATCTCATTCCCTATAGTTGAGAAAACGCTTTTTAAAAGCTTCTGCATTGCTCTACTTTATTTCACTTCAATGCATTACTATTTGCATCATATTTAAAACAAATACTAGTTTTAATACCTTTCCATGATATCTTAATCATTTCATGCAGTTCTTATTGTTTGCAAGCTCAGAAAAAAATATTAAAAAAAATATTAACTTATGTTGATATGAAAATTGCGAAATCCTTGCGAGCGAAATGAAGCATATGAATGAAAGACGTTCTTGGTGGAGGAATGAGATGTTATAGCTGCCAAGCATGGCTCTTCAAAAATGACAGTAGCTTTTTCGTTCAATTATACTATTATTTGTGTTGAAGGATCGGGACAGCGACTATTTTAACGAGTTGAGTGAACTTATCGACAAACAACTATTCAAAGGCCGCCCACATTAATTAGTAACTCTCATTTGAATCTTTGTGAATTGTCCAGTTGTCCTGGCCTTTTTCTTATAGCTTCGATCTATTTTAGTCATAGGTTCCATATTATTGTGGCTTTAAGGATCTCTTTCATTATTTGATATAGATCATACAGGAAAGAGTGACGTTTCTGATGACAACAAGATCGTCATCGACCTATTTCCGTCAAAGTTCCTAAAGAGCAAGTGTACAGTGAAACAAAAGCTACTACGTCAACTGTCAAGTTTCTTTCTTGTGTATACCACTCAAAACCCACACATGTGCCCAACAAGAAGCGTACTGGTTCAGTCTTAAGCAAGTAAAATAAAGCTCCATTATACAAGGCAAATCCTTGACCCACGAAGAGACTCAAATAAAACAAAGCAAACTCGAAAGAAAAAAAACGGGAAGTCACGAAGCAGGAGACTTAAATAAAAATAGATTTGTCTGTGTGCCGTTCTTAATGGTATGACTGAGTCAAACGTGCACCTTCAAACCTCCAGTTATATACATAAAATTCCTCACATCTAATAGACGCATACAAGAAATCAATATGAGCTCTTTTTAAATTTTTGGTTTTGTTTGTGTTTTAAACTGTAAAGATTTAATGATTATTTTTCTCATGGCTAAAAATTTCTCGTATGTCTTGGAAAAATGTTTATTGAATCAAAACAATACAGATCTAAAAAAGATGAGAATTCGATATTTGTTAGGAAAAACTTGCGATTTCACCCTAATAAATTTCTGGCGATAATTTGGTAATTTTTTTGTTATTCAAAATTACTGCAGATAAAAAAAACCTCAACACTCAGTAAAATGAGGATAATGACCAGAATGTGCTAGTCCTAGTGAATAAATCCCCATGGGATTGACATAAAAAAAGTTCGGCTTGTCTTGTTGTAATTTTACTTCAAATAAAACAAAAGCCCGGTAGCAGCAGGCCATGTCATGATGTTCGCCGAGTAAATCAAATGTATACTGAGCACCAAAAGAAGTGCAACATCACATGGTTTAATTCCCCGCTCCTGCACACAACCATAGCAGATAGTCAGTTTGTATTTTTATTTGCTGTGAGTTATAGCACACCTGCCCTTGCCAAATACGCTCTAAAACAGAAAACCCAGATGTAACCGATAGGCCTGAGGTGCACAACAATAGGCTCAGTGTTAATTGTTAGAATCAAAAAGTTTTTTTTTCAATAACAAAATGCCATGATTGTCTGAAATTGACAGTTATTCCGCCTTAGGATTACTTTAAGCATATTTTCCTATGAATGAAAATTCCCATGAAGTATGTAAATAGAACGGTGATTTTTAGACTTGGGCATCCTTTACATCAGACGAACCTGATAGGAGATCGTTCTCGTTCTGGAAGGCCTTGGTGCACTATCCAGACACAAGACAGACAACTTGTCTGAAATCATGTAAACAGCAGGTTTCTTTCAATTTCTGCTTCATCACGACATGAGAAACAACCAACATGTGAGGGCCAATAGAGTGAGAGATAATATCTGCCTCTGGTTTACATGCTCGTCGCAATGTACACCGGCCCCATCTCTACTACGTCACCTCTAGCAAAGCGCTCAATGAGCTAAGGAGCATGCCACTTGGGATCGCATCCAATGGTGCACAAATGACGAATTACAGCTGTACATTGATAGTTTTGGTGAACGTGGACGTGTGTGGAGATAAGCAGGTGAAAGATACCAAGTTAGGGAACATGACAGGTGGGGTGCACACTCTTGATGTGGGTGCTATCACGTCCAATAGTAGGATTGAGCCTGTGGTTTTCAACTTTAGAAGGGCATCCAATGCACAAAATAACGCGCAAGATGTGCTTCAGGCTGAAGTGGTGCCTTATATTGGCACAGAAAGAAATGTTGCTTTTCTCACATGAGAAAGTAAGAGCCCACAAAGCGCGTTATAATTACCAGTTAGTTAAATAAAACAACGTTCAAGTTCTTCCTTGGACTGCATTTTCACCGGAACTTAATCCTATCGAACATCTTTAGGACTGCTTGTAGAGGAAATTGCATCAACCTGAAGACGCCGATGATCTAGAACACTCACTGCGAAGACACTGGAACGCCATTCCAGGACATTTTTTTAAAGTCTCTTGGGACTTTGATTCTGTCACCATAATTATGTTTATACAATTATATGAGCATTTGTGATAGAATTTTGGCCCTTTCTCCGTTTTTTTTTGTATCGTTGATCGACCTTTGACCTTAATACTGGGTCAAGGTCCCTTTCAAGCTCACTTGAACATATAGATCTAATGTTTCTAAGAGTTTTGTCTCATACTAATTTAGGTGTAAATATTGTCATTCTATTCTTGAAAGTGTTGTATATACTGGCAACCATTCAAACTTTCAATCATTTTATTCGATACTATGACCTTGACCTCTGTATTGAGACTATTCTTCTCAGATACACTTGCATTCCCCTGATGTTGTTTGTATAACATACCTGTACCGAAATAATGACTGGACTATAATATACCTTGTCACCTTTTGAAGTTCCCATACGCGTTTATTACACGAATCGTGAAATACTAATTTAGGGCACACCCACGCCCTTTAACCGGGCTATTTAGGAAACAATAATGATACCCTTTACAAAGAGCAATTACCATAATTATCTTTCTCCGCCGGCAGACAATGGTTTGGACGTCTGTAATAAAGGTTTTCTCTTCTCCTAATGTTTATGACAATATTTAGCATGTTAAAGTTGGTATTTTTACAAGATAGGATGAGATGATGTATTTTTTCTAATAAATTATAAATACATAAAATAATTATATAAGTTGAAGATATTATTCCAGTTCTCACAGAACTAGAAGCCCCACGGCTCCCCAAGAGACAGGCTCAAGTCAAACTCAAATTGTCGGTGAATTGGTTTTTTGACCACAATTATAACACTATCCTGTCTGTCAACAAATTGTTCTATGTTTTTAGAAAAAGTTAAATTTTCTTTTAGGCGGACTATACTGATTTGTAATTGCTGCTTTGTCTATTTAGGAATAACTATGGCTATAACGTACGATGTACATCCTATTTGTCTTGACAAGAGGCTGACACGACGTACATTGTACATCCTCAAATCAGTGGATTTTGCCATTCCCCATGACGCTTAGTCGTACAATGTACATCGAGTTTTGCATTGCATGAGAGGGGCATTTAATGCAGAGTTATTAAAAATCTAACATTATAATTGGAGTTTAGTGATGTTAAAAATATAAGAATAATCCCATGAAACTGCCACGTCATGGCGATCGACAAAACTAACGTCACGAAGGGGTTAAACGAACCACGTACCGTTTTTAAAAGAAGTCTTGAAGTCTACATGGATTTTCAGGCGTGAAGAGAATGCGACGTTAGGTCTTTGAACCATCAGTATTGTATTATGGCCTTGTGGTTTACCATTGGGATTTGGGCCAAAAGATCTGGGGTCTGAATCCAAAGTTTCTAGGTGATCTTTAGCCTATGAGAAAGACTGTTTCACACATTCCCTCACCATACAAAGACGTTAAATGAATACCCGGCTATGAGCCATTAGCGTGATGCGCTTCAACTGCTGCTCCTATGTGAGTTCAGAAGGTATAGGCTACTGGTTGCCATGAGAAGTCGAGAAAGCCACGTAAAGTGCGTAGAGCCTTTCAGTAGTTTAAAGCAATAAATGAAAAAACTCTTTGTTTTACTTTCTTTTCATTCTGTTCTGCGAATCTTTTTCAATTAAATAAATAGAATAATTACTTTGAATACAGAATCTATCCCGTTTTCGTCTTAATTGGATGGTATGTATCTTTTTTCATGTATTCTTGGTTTGGATAGGGAAAGTCAAAATGATAGCGTTTTACAACTACCAATAACACACGACTGACAAAGACAACGAACATGCAAACAACCTCAAAATCCCCCTTTCATAGTTTCGCCTCAACGGATAGAAATCTCTGTTTCGCCCACTCTTAACATCAATACGAGTCATTACTGGCGAGACCTGTTAAAAAATTAACACGGTCTCCATACGATTCAGAATACATAGTAGGTCACGCTTAAACAATAGTTCAAAAAGTACGTCTTGCTTTTACGACGCATCTCCAAAATTTGTTCTCTGATAGTGATATACCGTAAGAGCTTTAACTTCCAGCTTGCGCGGTGTAAACAGAAAACTAGCATGCCCTGGTAACTACATCATTAAAACAAAAACAAAAAACAAAAACAGGCCAAGTGTAATATTAAAATTTAAAAGTACATCTTGGTTTGCTAGACTTTATTAGTAAGATACAAAAACTGTAGCTTGCCCAGTGGAAACAGAAAAGCAAATCTTTTATTTAAACAGAATTTAAATCGTCCAAAATAGTGCTGCTAGATTAGTTTCAAGAAGCAAAAAAGAAAAAAAAAGAGAGATTATATCACACCAATCCTAAGCGATTTTCACTGGCTCACTATCGAAAAGCTTGAAAATTCATGGAATGAAGTTGCAATGTAGCTCAGAAACTTGCTCAGAAAAGTAAGGACAGAGAAAGATTATGTATGATGAACTATGACCCTTACCAAAGCACAGGTTGATATAAAGGCAATAAAAATGATGAAATGAGGTAATGAAAAAACGGTAGGTCAAGCATAAAATCTAGATCAAACTGTGAAACGCTGGTGACAATATTAGCAAAGTTATGCCTGCCTTCAAATAAATGAAAATCTGCTCTTTAAAACTGGAAAAAAAAAAAACAACCTCGGGGTGACAGCTGCAGCTAACTGCCAGCTTTCTTTCAGACAAACCAAGGACAGGTTACTTTACCCTATCTCTTCTCAGTGTGTTTGGTTGTTGCCCCTGTTAGATTAACCTATAAAGGGAATGAAAAGAGTGCATGTATTTTAACTTTTTTTTTACATGTTCCAGTGCAGCGTACCGTGAAAAAAAAATAAAACAGCCAAAAACGGCCAATAAACAAACAAATAAAAAAAAACCCACACAAAAAGAAAACAAGAAAAAACAAACCAAATAACAAACAGTTTGAATGACTACGCGCGAGGAAAACCCGACGATTAACATACATAGGCCTACTTTTATTTAAAAGAAAACTGAAAATGATTGCAGTTTGAAAAAAAAAGTTTAACTTTAAACGATTCTACTGAAATAAAAACAAGGGAATGAGATTGAGGTCATAGAAAAGTAACGTCCGCTCTCTGAAAGATAATCCCGATAAATATAAAGTATCTCTTGTAACATAGACCTACATATAAATATATTTACCAAAAATAATGAAAGGAGGCACCAGTTGTGGAGCCTATAAGCACTGTTCCGAGTACAACAGCTTAATATAAAAATACGAGAGTTGAAAATGGTGGACAGTTGTTTATAATGTTTAAATCTGTTCATTGAGTTACGAGCTTATTAGATCAATCTACCCCTCAGCTGCCCTAGATGGAACTGCAGTAGAACCAATCTACACTCAGCTGTTTTAAATCAACAGATCGGTATGAACTAAAATCCTGCTATAGAATCTAAATCTAAATCTAGATATGTGTAATTAAGATTAATCTTGCAGTAGAAACTCATGGTTTAGGGCCAAAAGAGAAGGTGAGACAGGAAGAGACAGACGTACATGTACAAACGGAGATGTAAAGACAGAGCTAGAGAGAAAGATAGATAGAAAGATAAATCGGTAGATTGAGGGGTTAAGACGTGGACAGTGATAAAGGGGATAATTTAACGGTTATAGAGATGAAAAAAAAGAGAATGTGTTGAGAAGAAACTCAAAGGTGGAATATTAGACGCGCAGAAGGTAAGCCTGCGGAAAGAAGACAAACCCGATGCAGATGATAATGCATTATTAAGGGCACAAAAAAAAAGAAGGGAACTTTTCAATTGGAGATAAGCCTATTCTTAGATTTTTCACTTAACCTAATTCCATTATCTTTTCTTGAGCTCATGCAAACCACGGGCACTTGACTAGTTTAGTAAAAAAAAAATAAAGAAATGAAAAATAATAGAGTCATTACCTGCCTCATTTGGGTATGAAATGAAGCAACGACGGGAAATCATAGGTGCTTCGACAGGATCTTAAAAACTTGAATGATGGTCTAATAGAAAGGAGAAAAGTAAGAAACCTATTTTCGTTTCGTTTCTTCCAGTCTGCTAGTTCAAGCGAATAAAACTTTCTATTAAGCTCCCGCAATAAGACGACCCTACTTTTGCGTGAAAATTTTCACCATATTGCACTCTAAAATTCATTTTTTTCTCTACGTTTAGTCATAATAAAACAGCTTACTTGATCACATATCATTAATAGTTCTTTGCATTTTGTATATTTCTATATGCTCTGAACTCTTACACCACAGACGGAAGTTCAATGTAGTGTTCAGTTTTATCAAGGGAATGCTATGCTTAAATAATTAACTTATTGACAGGTTTTACTCATGTACCGACGCTAGAAAGTCGTGGCAAAGCAGAAACATATAGGCCTACATCTATTGGGCTGTTGCATGATAGACCCCTCTTACCTATACATCTATTGGGCTGTTGCATGATAGACCTCTCTTACCTGTACATCTATTGAGCTGTTGCATGATAGACCTCTCTTACCTATACATCTATTGGGCTGTTGAATGATAGACCTCTCTTACCTATACATCTATTGGGCTGTTGCATGATGGACCTCTCTTACCTGTACATCTATTGGGCTGTTGCGTGATAGACCTCTCTTACCTGTACATCTATTGGGTTGTTGCGTGATAGACCTCTCTTACATGTACATCTGTTAGGCTGTTGCATGATAGACCTCTCTTACATATACATCTAATGGGCTGTTGCGTGATAGACCTCTCTTACCTGTACGTCTATTGGGCTGTCGCGTGATAGACCTCTCTTACATGTACATCTATTGGGCTGTCGTGTGATAGACCTCTCTTCCATGTACATCTGTTGGGCTGTCGCGTGATATACCTCTCTTACCCGTACATCTATTGGGCTGTTGCGTGATAGACCTCTCTTACCTGTACATCTGTTGGGCTGTCGCGTGATAGATCTCTCTTATATGTACATGTACATCTATTGTGTTGTTGCGTGATAGACCTCTCTTACACGTACATCTATTGAGCCGTTGCGTGATAGACCTCTCTCATATGTGTATCTATTGAGCCGTTGCGTGATAGACCTCTCTTACCTGTACATCTATTGGGCTTTTGCGTGATAGACCTCTCTTACATATAACATTAAAAATAGGCCTACCCCTCAACGAGCACGCATGTGGGGTAGGCAGTTTAGCAGGAAAACTAACATGTTGAGAAACTACGCAAAGGCAAACAAGAACTACCCTAAACGAATTATTAAGGTTCATGAAACGGCTTTGCATAAACTCGTGCAAAAAAGTGATTCCGTGCAAATTAGGGTTGTATTTAGTGAAAGCTTTATATCAGCTCCATTTTTATTAAATGAAACCGGCTAGCTCTTGCACTATCAGTATATTCATAACGTTATTTCCGCACCGAGTCACAGTGAACGCCAAGGTAATTCTTAAGAACATCATTAAGGCCATTCTCATCGCAAACAAAGATTTGGATGCGGGAAAAAAAGTAAAAGGTACTTAATGACCCTTGAAATCTAAATGATGTTCATATTAAACTTTTTGTTTCTACAATGCGCCTTCAAAGAGCAAAATGATCGTTTTTCAAACATTCACTTTCGCTTCAAAACATGTAACCAGGAGTGGTTGATGGCTTGCTCCCTCTACAAAGATTTAAACACATTGGGAAGTTTGGATTCATTGCTATTTCGCCTCGTTAAGTTTTAAAACGTCAATTGGTTTTTAATCCTTCAAATTTTCTGTAACATGCGAAATATTTCAATCGTGTAAAGAATGACAGTGTAAAATAAATGTATTGGGCCGTAGCAATATTTCTGTTTTCTCAATTCATATCGGCTCAAAGCCAATCTCTATTTTTTTTTGCAGAAATTAGAAACTTCAGAGAACAGTAGAAAGCAATGATTGCTCTTGTGATAAAAAAACAACCCAATTACCAAAAACCAATATATCAACTCAAAATGGAATGTTTTCAAACTATCAAAGAGATCTCCCCCCTCCCGGAAAAAAGCTGTAGACTCTTTGCAAAGAAAGGGATTCAATTCCACTAGGAATCTACCCCAACCTTTTAAGTGTCACATATCAATTTTTTTTTGCATCATAATTTTTCTAAGTGTCTGTCTAAAAATGAATTTCATGTTTATTGTACAATAGCACTTATACTTATAGACAAAAGTTAGATAAACTAAAAGGCAACCTCATAAGAGACTCATGATTACAAGAATAGTAAAAGCAGAATGCGCTTTAGAAAAATAAGACTGTATAAATTAAATTTCTTAATAAATCAGGAACTTATTCAACAAGATCTCAATCATCACATTTTGTTGACGTTTCCAAGAAACATAACTTCTGAAAAAACACAATCTGTTCTGACTCCTGCATCTGTCCTACTGTATTTGATAACTTGGTGTTTCTTTTCTTTTAATTTCTTGGGTAAATTCCTTTTCCCTATTTTCTTAAAACCATTTCAAAAGCTTTCAAATTCGTCTTGTAATAAGATCAGTGTAAGACTGAGAGACGTGCATGATCAGCTATGGAAATATTATGTTTTATAATCTTTCAAAACATTACCTATGCTCATTTTTTAATTCTCACAGTAAATACGTCAAGTTCAATAAGACAGTATCTGAGCTTCTCTCATTATAATGAAGTTCACTCTTAATTGGGACATTTAAAGCAACCTTTTCGTTTTGGTTGTCATTCTGATTGGCAGCTCTGGCAATTGTCTCACAACTCACCTAAACAAGTTGGACGGCGCAAGCTGTTTAATTTTTGAACAATGCTTTTTTTCTAGGTTTCCCCAAGTAAAAGTTTTATCTAAATTATCAAACATCTCGAAAATTGTTGGAATAAAAAATCACACGTAAATATTTATTTCAAGGCTTTTCTTTCTTTCATCTATGCATTTTATATGTCTGAATTTATGGCTGTAAGGAAAATGTGAGAGAAGTTAGGAAGTAAGTGTGAGGGTGAGGGAGAAACTTGCTTCTTTCGTAAAAGTGTGTTTGTTTATCATACAGTCTTGATCATGGTATGTAACTACGTAGGTTTAATGCATTTCTGTGCTTGAGTATGAAATATAATTGTCAAAATATATGCCATTTGTTTCAGCACCAATGTCCATGCCAAATTTCCAATAATGGATCAATAAAGTGTATCTTATCTTGTCTTAACTTAAAATTTAGTTGAATGATATAAAAACTCCTGCTCAATTTAAAATATAGACAAAAAGAGGAATAAAACTAATTTTAAAGGCATGTTTTCAAATTAAATTTTCTGACATCTGACTCAAATGGAATGGGAACGAGACATATAGAGATGCTACATATGTTGTTTGATTTCCCCTTTAACAGCTTAAATGTCTTGCATCCAGGGTGAATGAGTTGAGCTTTGTAGTTTTCACCTTTAGGGAAGTCGCCATTTTAAACAAGACATTTTTCTTAGCTTCCAAACTTCAAATTATCAATATTTTGTGAAGAGATATCAAAACTTTCATTAATACAAAATATGGACAATAAAAAAAAGAAAAAAAGAGACATTTAAATGGCGTTTTTTTTTCTTCAAAAACTTCATTTCTGACTTCCAAATCATTTCCCCCGAATGCAAGACAAACATTATAACAATCACAACAGAACGACATAAGGGGCAACTTTCAATAAAAAAAATCTAAGAAAACAAAATATCACAAAGTTTATTCATGAACATGGATGGAAAAACTTGTCACATTAAGCAAAATTGATAATACAATGTAAAAAAAAATAATATCATATACCTCCCAACCATAAGCTGTCTTTTATTCTTAGTATATAGTAGCATTCAGGCCACTTTAGTTAAATAATGAAGGGTATGATCCTCTTGAAAAACAAAACAATCGAATTTGAGACATGTACTGTAAAATATAGATCAGTTACACACCTCACATCCCAGTCAGTTTAACAGCAAGTTATAGCCTTTTTTACAACTACAGTACTAACTTCTCAATTTAAAATAAAATTTCTTGAGGATGGTCAAGAAATTTGAATTGAGAAGATATGAACTATAAGCAAGAAGTCAGTTCAATTTACCTCAGACAATTTTCTGCTCTGTTTTTATACTAATATAAACATCTCCCTAACACTACCCTCCAACATGCTACCCTTCTTTTGACCAATGACGGCTTTTTGTGAGTCTTTATCATAAGAAGTGAAACTGCTCGGGAACAAAAGCAAAAATATATAGCCACCGCATAAACCTCAAATTAAGAAAAAAAATTAAACCTTATTAACTTTGAATTCTCAGTCAAAATCTGTCAGACCCAAAGAGGAGAAAAAACCTCATATCTGGAAAACTTTGATGTATGAGAATTTTGAATTATCAAACTTTTATTTTGGAAATGTCCACTGTGATGTAGGCAAACCCATAACTAAACCATCAACCTAGAGGTTGAAATAGCTTTCTGTTGAAATAACAATGGCAGCCATAAAATATAAATATTAGATCCACTCAAGACTTGTCTTCTCAGGCACTGCCTTGAAAATATTGTTATCTATGTGACAGTTTTACCCAATATAAAGCGCTTTTGGCTTGTAAAAAAGGAAAGCGCTATATAAGGAATAAATATTACAGAGATGCCACCGTTGCATGCCAAAATTGCCTGAACTTTTCTTTGGATCCTATCCATTGCTACGCGCCTCTCCAATTTCAAGTTTTTCTATTATTTGTTCTTTGCATAAACATGGAACATATGTCTTCTTTCCAAGGCAGAATAACGTACCGGGGTGTCACAATTAATTTGAGTTAGAAATGAGATCTACCCCTATGAGGTTCATTTTTCTTCATTTCGTCAGTGTTGTATGTTATGATTAAAAATAATGCATTTCACTGCATAGGACCCTTTATTTAAAAATATTAATATTGATTACCATGAAGTTTAGGATTAGCTAGGGTGGCACCACTGTGCGGAAATTCTTCCCTTTCCAGTACTGCCGTACACAGCTTTTTTCACATGAAATGAAACTTGCCACACCTGTCCTTGACAGCATGCAAATGTAATCCTAAGCAAATTCACTATTATAGTCATTTTCTTCAGTTTTTGCCGAACACTCTTGTCAAGTTCTTTAACAGCCTGACGACCATTTCTTTCAACAAACATTAGATCCATTTTTGAAGGATTGGTATGAAAAGATAGATCTAAATCTAATAATCTAGATTAGATATAGATTAAAAATTCTATCAAATGTGTGAGTAAAAAGTCCGGAAGGTTTTCTATTAATAATATCATAAACATTGATGTGATTTCTAATTGACTGAGCTTTAAGCCAACAAAAGACTAGCATTAGAATGGTAGACAGTCTGTAAGACAAAGAAACATTTCCGGATATTATAGTTTGTTTGCACATGCTCAGTGGCTCATTTCCGTCAGTTACAGAGGGGACTCAACTCCCACTGCTAGATAAAGATGAATTCTTTGTCCCTTTTTTCTTCCGTCAATACTATTTTCGCTATTTCCGGCACACAACCAAGGAACCTGAACCTTGATGGAATTTTGACGGAGCCCATGCCATTGCCAGAATTCCGGCAATTGCCATTAAAGTGGCACCCTTGATATTATTATTATTTAGTCCAATATCAATCAACTAAACACATAAAAATGTTTTGCTTTAAACATTTACAGATAGAAGCACACTCACTTTTTTGCTATAAATATTCAGTTCACAGACATCTACACAGGCATACAGAAATAAATGAAATTGATAGTTAAAATTTGACTATCACAAATACATTTTGGCAGATTTACGATGAAAAGCAACCGCTTTTACTAGTTTGACAGCACCTATTAAAAAAAAACAAAAACAAACTGTACATACAAAGCAAACATAAGACATAGAGGAGCACAGTCAACAACATTCAAGCTTATGTTATGTTATGTCACAATCTGGATGGAGAAATTGGGTGAAAACCACAACATGCTGTTTTTGTTTTTTTCTTTTAACGAGCTCTGAGGAACTATAATGCTATGATGTGTAAACAGCAATAAATTCAGCAGGGACCATCATTCTTTTCTTTTTTTCTTTTGTAGGTTCACTTAAATGGGATCCAAAAATTTGTACTTATCTCAATTTCAACACATATTCCTGCAGAGTTTTTTCTTCACTCTTTTGCTATACAACAATATTGATGAATAAATAAAAGTAAATTATTGATGCTCTACATTGTTTAATTTTTAACAATGTAGACTCTTATATCCAAATCTAAGACAAATACATTTAATGTACTACACAGTCTACTTTAAATGTTTGAAAAAATCTATCTTTCTTAATCTTGCCCATATCAGATTACCAATTTTTTTTTTATTTATCATAGATGTAAACAGATGTTACTGAATTTAATGTGTGTGTAGGTTTATGAATTGAAGCAAAACTGGAGGCAACAGAAATGTGGTTTCTGTGACGAATGCTCCGAATTTCTTGGACAGAGAAAAAGTCAAATGAGACTGTATTAATTGAAGCTAATTCAAGAGGATCACTTATCAAGACCATAAGAAAACGTCAAGCCACTTTTCTAGGCCATGTCATGCGGAGAGAAAAATTAGAACACCTCATAACAACAGGAAAGCTTGTTGGAAAAAGAGGCAGGGGAAAACAAGGGGAAAAAAGGTTGGATGGACTAAAGCGCTGCATGGGATTTGGAAGTTCGACAGAGACAATGACAGCTATGGGACATCGGGAGTTATGGAGAAACATGATCGCCGATGCTTCAAAGCATGGCACTGGATGATGATGATGATGTAGGCTTATGTATTACTGTTAAAATCCTATGAATTTTACGCTTTGATGTAAACCTCTTTGAGCTTCTGTTGCTTTAGACTTGCCACAATATAAGTACATAGGCCTATATTGCAGGGATGCCAAATGATTTTGAAAAAAAAAAAAGACCTGAAAATGTGCCTCACATTGCATCTTGTATAAAAAAAGATCGGGACAGACACATGTTGTCAATAAACAATAAATGGATGGGATGAAAAAACCTGAAAAACCTGTAATTAGGCATCCCTGATACTATGATTACACGCATTATCATTACACTTACAGACAATCAAGCTTAAGTCCTCTCTTTACATTAGGGTTGTACTCAAATGTTTCAGGGCAAAAGAAGACATTTCAAAATCTACAATTTTTCAATCTATACAGTGCCTTTTCCCCAAAAGAATGATCAGATGGAAATTACAGCAGTGTCTACGGCTTTACCATAAACAAGTGTCAAACCAGGAAACCAGTCTTTGTTCACCAAGATTTTAATGGAAATTTCTGGAGGGGTAAAAAATCCCAATGCTGCTGTTTGCTCCAAAATGTTCATATGACTATTTAAGAATCCTTACTGCTAAATGAAGAAAGAAAAAATCATACATCTGAACAGACAGTGGAGCTGTATTGGCAAGTTTTACACTTTTAAAAACAATTGTACTATTCTTACAATCATGAAATGCAAAAAAAATGACACTCCAATGAACAAGTTACAAAAATGACATAGCTTTAAAGGGCTCACAACATATGACTAGCATATTCATAAATCAACACTAATTGAACAATTTGAAACCTTCATTATTGGTGTAAAGCAAGAGAAATAATGTGCATATGTTAATTGAACACAACTTTTTTTCTTCCTGCAGGCATAAACATTCAGCAGTAAATCATTGAGATTTATGCTTTATCAGCAAATGTCTTAATTTAATGCCACCAGTTTGATACAAAATACAGGCATTCAAATTTATGAATAAAAATTAAACAAGAAAGTTACAAACAAGATTTATTTGGCATTTTTTTTTCACAACACAGGTGTTTTATATCCATTTTGTGGTAATCTCTTAAATTTTTTAAAACATATTTTCTCGTTAATTCAGTTGTATTTAATATCTTTTTCTTTCATGCTTATGTTCTTCACAATCCTTCTAAAATGGCTTGAATAAACCAAGAGAGCTCTCCACAAATGGTTTAATCCACTAAGTAATTCACATGGATTCCTCAACCCATTTAATGTTTCAGTAAGAAAAATAATTACGTAAACAGGATTTCCCAAGGAAAAACCTGCCAAGCCAGGAGATGAACTATGACCTCTTTGCCCCTAAGCTGAGCTTTTACCCCGATTCCACACAAATGGACCTATATTCATGGCTGATATTTAAGCAAAAAAAAAAAATTCTGGTATTATTCAAACAGAGTCTGTCTATGAAAAACGTTTGAGGTATAATCTACAGGAATATAAATGACCCTAGAAAAAAAATGGAAAAGTATGGCATAAGGGTAGTATTTCAACAGAATTCCACCAATCGTCATAATATCACAAAAACAACATCTGAAACCACTAGATAAAAAAAGAAAAAATCTCTTCGAAGAAATAATAGCACAGAAAAATGAGAACAAACCTGAAAGATCTACACTTCTAAAACCAATTGCTGCCTCCACTAGCAAAAAATAATAAAGCTGAACATAAAGTTTAGAGCAGCTTATACCTCACTAAACAAAAAATTTAACAGCACTGCCATTTAACCAATTCTTCATACAAAACTATCCCACCAAATCACTGTGAATCATACTTCAACCCTACATTTGACATCTTTATGCAGTCTAGAGTGTCTGGACCTCATCTTTGTGTCTTGCGCCTGGACTTCTTGCCCGAGCCTCCCCCTGATGCCCCCTGTGGGGATGAAGTTGATGACGAGGCTGCTCCTACAATCACCTGGGACTCCTGTAATTCTTCCCGGGACATGCCCCCCAGACCCTCCCCTCCGGCAAGCTTCTGCTGGGCCTCGAGGTAGAACATGACATCTCGCAGCTGCTCCTGAAGATCGCTGACCTCCTGCAGAGTGTAAAAAAGTCGACACAATTCCATTGTTGGATATATTAACTTATCCATCATATGAACTTATCCTGAGTCACATCTAAACACATCAAACATAGAGTGAAACAAGTTAAAATGATGTGATTGCTTGATGATTAGTCCATACTAAAAACATATCTTGGGTCACTTCAAAACACACCAAACATAAATATTCAGAATTTAAAAAAAAGGAGAGTGATAGGCTTAAAAAGTCACTCATAATTATTGAGGTAACTAGGGTAAAAGGGGCACAACTCAATACTCAGAGGTATTGAATAAGTACCGTTTTTTCAAAAAATGTTTTCATTCTGTTCAAGAGGTTGATGAAGTTAATCTCTTAATTTTTTGGTACCCTGAGATGTGACACTTCAAAATGGCATATTTTGCTACAAAAAGTTATTCAAGCAACTTGTGTCTGATTTACGCAAGTTACTTCACATATAAAAACAGACTGTATGCTTGCTGAATAGCTAGAAGGGGCGTAACCCCAAAACTATAATATTTTTGAACATTCAGAAACAATCATAAGAGGAAGAATTGCTGAAAGTTAAAAAGCATTTGGTTTGAAACCATAAAATTTTAGAGGGAAAAAGTGCTAAAAAAAGACTTTTGAAATAACTAAAATAATATTTTTACAGGTGTATTGGGTCAAATAATGTTGTCCTTGCTTTTTCTCACTTTAGAAATTATGAATGCCTTAGTCTACATCAATAGTATGATTTTGTTTATGTGATCAGTAAATCAGACTATTTATTGAAACTAAAATCCCCCCCCCGCCTCACCAAAAAAAACAACAAACAAACAAAAACACACAACCACCCCCCACCCTAAAATAAATACAATGGAATCCACTTAAAGTTAACACCTTTAAGGGAAACTCTTTCTTAAAGTCAACACTTTTTTGCAGTCCCATTCTGTATTTCTTTATAGTTTTGTAATGGTTAAAGTCAACCATTGCTTAAAGTAAACACATGTTTCCGGTCCCAAGGTGTTGACTTTATCAGGATTCCACTGTAAATAAATGAATAAAAAGAACAGGTAGGCCTACATCCCAACAAGTCAAGGTAACGGCTTGTACTTCACCTTATCCCTAGTCTCCGTGCTAGACTTGAGCCTGTCTTCCAACGCAGTGACCTTTCCCTGCCACAACTGTTGATTTTCTCTCAAACACTTGTTGAGCTGTCGTTCTTCCTGTAGCTCAGACAGCACCTTGGATGTTCTCGAATGAAGCTGGTCATCAGGGGCAATCACCAAAGAGGAAAGCATTCAATCAATTATCAAAGACAAAAAAGTAAGTAAAACTAGTCATGTACTCAACAAAGATGTAATGAAAAAACCCACACAAGATGTCAGACTTTTATCCTATGTAAAGGTAGTCCCATACTCGACATGAGCGTAGGGGAACAAGGAGCAGGGTCCTTGTTTTTCTAGGCACACGGCATAGTGAGGTAGTTTGCCATTGCTTTCCTCACCGCTTTTACTTTCGCCGAGTCTTAAGAGACCTAACTAGCCATCAAATGCTGGGTGGGCACAGGGGAGCAAATAAAATTTAGCCCGGACTGGGGATCGAAACGCGGACCTCTCAGATAACGGTCAACCGCCCTACCGATTGCGCCACTGCTCACCCCTTATCCTATGTACTACATAATTTGTTTTAGAAATAAAACTTTAAATACCTTTTCAATAAAACTACAGTAGAAAGGAAAAACATTTCTCTAATAGGCCTAAATGGTCAGGTGTAGTGCCCCTTTACGTTCAGTACCCTGAGTCGTTACTTGCAAGCAGGTGTTGAATAACCACCTAATTTTTTTCTCTAACTAAAATAGTACAAAAAAATGGAGCTCAAATCCCACATGTATGAAAAAAAAGCTGAAAACAGATCATATCTGATAGATTTACACCCATGATTCCACATATATATAAAGAGTATTCTGGATACATGATAAGACCAAATAGGACAATAAGACAAAATAAAACTTGAAAATCGAAATGTACTGCTGTTACAAAGATTCTGGGGGAATATTTTGAAATATAAAAACTAATATAAGGGCTTTTGGTGGCTTTTCGACTTATTGTCTTGGAATATTTAGGCTGAAGAGTCTAAAGCTAAAATACTCCCAGCTCTGGGATCAATGTTTAACACCTTTACTGCTTAAACAAAAATTTAGCTTTCCTGAAGCTAGGAAATTCTCACTTGTTGATATTTTTTCTCTAAAATTTGCTTTTCTTTGGTAACCTCAGACAGCTTGCATTCTGCCTTCTCCCTCTCTTCCCTTTCTTGCTCCCAACGCTGTGTGGACTCTTCAAGCTGAGGAAACAAAGTCAAGGCAGCTCCATGACTCATTGCGCTATTTGTTTATTTTTTCTTACATTTTACAAATATGGGTGAAATGAACAACAAAACTTGAAAAATAAAGTCAATACTGTAAAGAGGAACTTGCTGTAAGTCAGCTTCTCGTAAAGGCTACATTTTTTAAAACCATGATTAAAATAAATTAAACTGAAAGCGAACCAATATTTTCAGTCCCAACTTGCCAACATTAACCAATATTCTAACAAATCTTAAATTATGAAAACAAGAAAAAGGAATAAATTTGAGCAAGAGAGTCATAAAATTGAAAAGCTGCAATAAAACAAATTGACTCCAAATTCTAACCAGTTTATAAATGTTTTGACCTGAGGCTATGTAAATAAAAATCCCTGAGGCCACATATCAAAGATAAGATGATATAAACCTTTACTGTACTTTCACGAGGCACATTGTTTTCGTTTGTGCAAAAGCAACATACATGTAAAAGAAATAACATACACACAAACATGAGTTTAAAGATAGGCAATAAAAATTATAAACTTAAAAGAATAAAGGGTGTGTATGTAAAAAAAAACAAAGAGGCATGAATAACTTAGCTGAGAAGATTAGTACCAAAATACAACAAAGAATAGCCTAAACAAATATTGACTTTAATGTAAAAATGTGATATTTTCCTTTCTATAACTGTTTGCTCCTATAAACAAAACAAAACAAAACGCTACAAAATAATACTACATTACTTTCCTCAGTTTTAACCTGTATAACAAAATGGAGACTTTGAATTATACAAAATCACATTGTGCAATTAAAGCTGCAAGCATTAAGTGAATTTTCAGTTTGTACACAAGGAAATGAATAAATTTGAGGGTTAAGAGATTCTGCGTACCTTTGCCTCCACATCTTTGACTGCCTCAGCTATCTGCTCCATGAAGTAAAGTCTCTGAGACTCCAGCTGGGTGGTCAGCAGGTAGGTGTACTGGTGGTCAAACATCAGGCAGATAAACACATTGCAGGTCAAATAGTTTAAATCTTATTCAACAAACTTTTGAGTTAAATTGAATTATGGATCATGGTCTCATAATGAGTAAATAGATACTCAAAAGAAAAAACGGTACTAAGTAATACCAAAAGAAACAGGCTAAACACTGATTAATGTTGATTCACTTTTGAAAGTGCTGGAAACCGCTGATTATGGTTTGTATTGTTTGGTTTAGATGTCTTTTTGATGCCAAAATACTAATGGGTTTTTTTTTTACCAGCTGAAGAAAAATTTTGCTTGGAATATGATATAGAAAATATCCATCTCAACAGCAGCTATGTGAATATTTCGTCTTTTCTAATTCTAAAATAATTTAAGTCAAACAATAGTAATAATGAAAAAAAAATACAGTAAAGTTTGGTAATAACTAGAAATTTCTATTTTTTTTTCTTTTTCAAGAACACTCTGTATAAGAAGTGCTTTTTTATTTTTTCAAACTATGCTTGAACACGATTTTATCGAAAGTTGACAAAGTATTGCAACACTAGTATTTTACAAAAGGTCTGTTGGCCCGCAAGGAACAACTCGCTGGAGATCCTCTTCAATTTTTAGATAGGCAGAGATGAGAAAAGGAAATTAACCAATATTAACAGTAAGTGTGAAGGCTTGAACACAAAAAAAATTTAGGTAGTTTCTTAATCACTAATGCTGGGTTTTGGACGGTTTTATTCACTTTATAAAGAAAACAACTCTTAAAGATTTTCGTAATTTGAATAATTGAGAGCTGAAAGAACTAAAGAAAAAAAAAAATAAGGCTTTTGACAATTATCTGAATAGTAATTATTCTCATTATTCTTGTTGTCCTAAAATATCTTTACAACAGTCCAAGTGAGTTGGATGTCAAACATTTTTATGTTGACAAAGTTGTTTCATCCCTCTTCTTGTCTGTATCATATGTGAGGCAAAAGTCTCTCAGACTAGTTTTGAGGTAGAGCCCTTCAAATCTAATGATGTGCTATATAAAAAAAACTAGATAATTCAAGCTACAATTTAAATAACCTTTCTCAACCTCTCCAAGGAAACAGAATACAGTTTTAGGAAAATCTAAACGACTAGCATCGTCAAAACTTTGACTTGTCTGATGTACCCTTGTCACCTAAAAAAAATGTTACTGAATAAAAATGGTAATACCTTCCCCCAAAATTGTGAAATTTCATGCAATTTTAACCTTTTGAAGCTAAGAAGAATGCTAAAAATATTGAAACTAGTCCTTGCAATGTAGGAATTGCAACATCCAACTTATTTGAAGGGGTTACAAGACAATTGTAGGTCATAGTCAACCGCCATGCCACTCACTTCTAAGGTGATAGAGTCCAGCTTCTCCTCCTGGATTTCGTTGCCCCCTTCATCGACCTGAACGAGCTTGCCGTCACTTTTGTTCTGCGCCAGGCGGTGTACATAATTGTCGCCTGCATAGTCCCACACTCGGTTGGTCCCCAGCTGCATAGCATATGTGTGGTTTGTGTCCTGGAAATGTCTGCAGTCACCAGTGACAAGTCAAGAGAAAAAAAATAAAAAAAGTGGTTCCCTTTTGGCTGTGAAGACATTTAATAAAAAGCTCTTACTACAAAAAAATAACTTAAAATACTTCATTATAAAATTTATGCTCGCTGCAAGATATGCCTCGCAACCAGTACACCTGAGTCGCATGTCGGAAACTTTCATGTGAGTCATTTACTTGATATAAAAAAAAAACACAACTAACTTTAAAACCCTATAAAACTATTATTCTGATGAACTTGTAAGTGAAAGCTGGTGCAAACATTGGCTAGTGACGAAAACAACTCGATTCCTGTTAAATAAACCCAACGCAAACATAATGTTATTTAAAATGTAAGACTGTGATAGTAGCTTTTTTCTTACCTGTACGCGTGAAGGCCTACATATCTTCCGCAGCCTACGTGGCCACAGATTAAACAGATCCAAAGACTCTAAAAGAGATGAGAATGATGGGAAAAAAATTTGTACCAATCATAAAAAAATCTTGTGATTACCACATTATAAAAAAACGAAGAAAAGAGATGTGTGTTCCGAAGATATATTGGTTGGCAAAGGCCTGTCAGGGAACCCACATGTAATACATCAACTATTTATTTTAGCAGATTTTAACTGATTTTTTTTTCATTGGGTTATTGAATACAACACCAAATACTCTGCCTGGAGAGTCAGAGGAAGACTAAGTAGAAGATGAATTGACTCTGTGACATATACTGTCAGAGCTTACAAGACAAAGACAAACATTAGCATCTCATTACAACATCAACCAGTACAAGCGGGAAGAAAAACTTCCAAAAATTCAATACTTTTACTTATGATCACCTCATGAGATCCACAGCTCATGCACCGCTGATCAGCCACTTCCTCTGGTGTCTGGCAATATCGGCACACTGGACAGCTGAAAAAAAAGAAGTTAGGTAAACCATTTCAGAGCTTGAGTCCATTTATTCTATTTTTTACAGGTTTGAAAATTCTGAGATCTACTTTTCTTCCATTAAAAGAAAGCAAAAAAGTATATATTTGCACAATTGCTATTTATTTTTAAAAGAGAACATACACTCAAAACTAGTACCGTAAATTTGAAGAATTTTTACATGATACAAAACCCTTTTAATATCACAATCTTTATCATTTTAAAAAACCCATGGCTAAAAAACATATTTAGAATACACCTGGAGAACTTTGTATTCATGAATATTGAACTTGAAATCTTTAAAAAACCAAAAGTGTCAGAAGATACAGTTGCCAACCATAGTTTAAGATCATATAAAATAAATAAAGTTTGATGAAGTGAAGCTTATTCATTACTCGATATGAAGTTAGGACCAAACAGGTCCTCATTATTTTTGCCACACAGCACAGTGAAATAGCTTTTTTTGCTTTCCTCACTGACTTCGTTTTTGCTGGGCCCTAAAAGACGTAACTGCGAAATAATGGTGGGTGTGCACAGCCAGGCAAATGAAAATATGTCAGGACCACGGATAGAACCCAGGACCTCCAGCATGGCTGTCAACTGCCTTAGTGATCAACCAAATCTTACCCTTTAAGGTATAAACTATGTTGTAAAAAACATTTTCATAATCATCTGATAATTTAAGATTCAAGTGTTTACCTGGTGTCTCCCCACTGTGCCAAGCAGTGTGTGTGGAATGCATGGTTGCAAAGAATTGTCAGAATGCCATCTACTGATTCCTCCTATGAAAAGCATTAAGAAAAATGTAAAAGAAATGATCTAATTACAAAAAAAGTTATTGATACATTAAAAAAGTTTCTTTTTTATTTCTAACACATTATTATAATTTGAAAATTTATGGTGATTATGAAAAAATCTAGTTTTTTTTTTGTGTGTGCGAAATTTCAAATGTTCTCACAAAATGAGTCTACTTGTACAATTTTAGCACATAAAGAATACGTAAATTGTATAAGAACTGCTTAAAGCTCTTTCAGGCAGTGAATACACTATCTCAATATATTGACTATGACCTGATTTCAGGGATGCCCTCAAGACAGAAAGAAAAAACGTGAACTTTTTCGCCTGCTTTCAGGTCTTCATACATCAATTCAGGCTGAATACACAACATACCGTGTATATATAATATAGTGTTCAAACCAGACTGAAGGAGCCAGAATAACCTTATTTCAAGTTAAAACCTGAAAAAGGACATTTCAGTGAACTTAAGAAATTCAAGATTGCATTTCACCAAATTACAACCCAAAGCATCTCCCTGGCATTATCCACTACCCTTTTGTTTTGATGTGGGCCATGCTAGACTATTCTGATCTGATAGGTTTAAATCTATATCTAAATCTAGATTAGGTCTATATCAGTACCACTGGAAAATCCAAAGTTCACTAGATCTAGCATCGTTTAATTTTAGCATGATGCGGTTTGGGTTAGCTCTTTAATCTAATCACAGAATAAATCGATAATTTAGACTAGATCTAGAACTAGGTCTATCCCGGCCAGACAGCCCAATCGGCAGGGTTTTCGTGGTACACACATTTTCCAGTTAGCAAAGAGTATTAAATAGCGGTTCCAAACTAGATGTATAATAGATCACTGTCAGATCGTTTGGCAGACAATCAGATGAAATGCCGATCTTTAGTTTTACATGTTTTATTTTACATTGTACGGTTCATACTATTAGAAGACAAGATACATGTACAATAAGTTAGTAAAGTTGAAGCCCGCTGTTTCGTATCCGTTCACTCCTAGGAATACTTTATTGATATATAAACTTATAAAATATGTAAGTCGGAGCGGCAGTTTATAAATAGCGGCATTTTAACCACAAGAAAATTGCTTAACAGTGAAGTGCTATCGGTAAATTGCGACTCTAGGTCTAGGGAATCGACGCCCACTTGAACAGGTAGGTGAAGGACGCCGGTTGTGAGATCAAGATGTGCTGAAATGATACCGCTCTTTGATTGGTCACGTTAGAAAATGTGACTTGAACTCTCACAAGTTCAAGGGTCAAGTTCGTTCGATCGTATACTCGGATACCGGTTAGGCTAATGAACTGTGGTGACAAAGGAAGTGATTCTGAGATGTAAACAAAAGCTTGCATTGGCTGCTTCCTGGCGGCACAACCAGAAATATTTCCGTCACATAGTTAGGCACTAAGACCGAATTGTAATTTTTTTCTGGTTAAACAAAGTTTTTATCTGAGTTTCTTGGAAGAAAAACCGGACGATCGGAAAAAACCGGAGGCTCTGGAAAAGCGGATTTCCGGATAAAACCCAAAAAAGGGCATACCTGTGATTTATTAGATTTTGAAGATTGAGAACCAGTGAGACTGACTTAACAAATGTAAAAACATTCCATATAAAATATTACCATGTTACAAAGCATTTAAAGAGATCAACAAATAGTCCTGATGTTAGAGATTATATGCATTTCAAAATAGGTCACCTCTCTTTCTATACTTAAAGGAATTTGATACAATAACTTTGTGTGTGATCTTACCATTCTTTCTAGACACACTGGGCAATTTGGCAGTTCAGTCATGTCCATAAATGGCAAACTTGCACCCTGTGGATATTAAAAAAAAAACAAACTAAATAAAATACACAGATCAAGACAAACTTCTCAAATTGTAAAAAGCAAAAAACATCACCACTGAGAAAATGTATAAAAAAAAACCCCCAATATACAAACAAGAAATATTAGAAATACTATTTTTGTCATAATTAAATTGTTAATACTATTTTTTTCATATTTAAATTGACTAGTCTTTCAGTCTTTTTCAGCTTTTTTAGTTTATTTATTTACGCATGTCTTTTTTTTCTTCTTTGCAATACTGCAATTAACCTTTTACATGAGTATCTAGGACTCACTATATTATCTAAGTTATGCTCAAATATTCTTTAAAAAATCCAAACATCACTAGACCAGGACAAATGAGTCGTATGTCAGAAATTCTGATTTGAGAACAAGTCCTTTAAAATCTATTTTTGAAATCGCTTTCCTCTCTACATTAAATCAAGAACATTTGTAGTATGTTTCCTCAACATTGATAATATCATGAATTTACATATGGGAGTGCAAACTAATGCACTGTTCAAAACAGCAAAGTTTTAGAATATCAAAATTGCTGCATCCAACTAATGCACTGTGGTTGCATGAAAACCAGGTAACACTCCAAGCCTTTTAAGAAAAAAAATCACATAAAAAAGCCACAAAACAAAATTTTACCTCAGATTCATTGATAACTTCCACCTTCCCTACATAGACCAAGTGGCATATGTCTGGCTCTATAGAGTTGTAAGGTCTGTTGTTGAAGTATGAATAAAACTCATCTGCTGAGGCCTGACAAAAAAATAAATAAAAAGAATTACAATGAAACATAAATTACGGAAAAAAGCAGATCTTTCTTGATCCAATGTCATTGCGCTACCAGTTTCAAAGTTACAAACCTAAACTTAAAAAACAAGGGGAACACAGGCTTTAGTCTCAATGTGATGGAAACCTTATAAGGATCTTGAGAATGGACAAATACTTTAAATTGAGAGGATTCAAACTGCACACAGGAATCGTATCAATTTTATTCAGATTTTTTCTGCTCTATCAGAAGCATTAGCATTTCCCTCTCTCACATGATCCTTCCATGGAATAGCAAACTCAGTGACTTAGGGGTCAAAGACACCTCTGTGTGTTTTGGGATGGTAGCTTTACTTAGCAACTGTTTCTCATAAGCCTCACATGGCTTGAAGAGGTGAAACTGCTAAAGAACAGAAGTGAAATCTTCTTCAAGCCCAAACATAAACTTTGATGAAAGAGAACTGAACTCCACCAACTTTGAATTATGAGTTTGAATCTGACAAAGCTAAAAGGGAAAAAAAAACCAACAACCCACTCTTAAGGAACTTGAAGATATGAGAATAAATCAATATTGAACATTGGTTTTCGAGGAATCCATAGGACTACTGCTATTTACAAACAGTCAATACAAATTCACACAAGGTTCAGTTAAATTTCATTATTGTATTTCTCACTGTTAAGTAGATTTTCTCAATTTTTCTCTTAAGGCCCTGAAACGTATTGATGTTTCAAACTCTGTTTTAGAAACAGACACAAACATTATTAGCATTATAGCAAGTACACACTCACAGTCACTAGTACACTATTATAGACCTATAAAATTTGAGAAAAGAAATGCTGTCACTCTTTTCTGCTATTCACCAAACTCCCCCTCATTCCCATTTAACACAGACTGAATACTTTTGTCCTTCATGTCATTTTTCCCCAACATGACAAATAATTTGTTAAGTGGAACATCCAAAATGTATCTGATTTACTGAGGTTATTTCAAATCTGAAAACTGGCGCTCATTTAAATTGTTTTCCTTGAAATTATCACACCCACCTGGTCCTTAAACTTGATCAGCAACAAGTACTGGTTGGGGAAGGCATCTTTCAGAACTTGCATGTAGCTCACATAGTCTCTGGTTATCATTAAAAAAAACCCCGCCAAATTGCATCTTTTGAGTTATCAATTAGAGTTTTGATTCACAATTAATTTTTGTACATAAAATATTATAAAAGGATTAAACAAAAACAAACCAAGAACCATGTTCAAAGGGCGGATTCTGCAAACCATGCACACACAAAAGAGAAAATTGAAACACTATCACACTAGTTTTTAGCAATAGAATAAGGATGGCAGTCTCCCATTTTGAACTCATAGGGACAATATAGGTAGATCGCTGAGTAAAATTAAAACATGAAAATGTTTTGCTCCATCGTAACATCCAGGGTGAATGAGTTGGATGTTGCAATTTTCACCTTCAAAAGTGTTGCTATTTTCAAAAAGATGTTTTATTGACCTTCCAAACATAAAAAATTAACAAAATTATCAATAGTGTGTGGAAAGATATTAGAATTTCCGTTGCAGAGAAATAAGAAAAAAAAGCAAGGACCTCCACCAGGTGTTTTCTCAAAAAAGTAAATTCCAGCTTTTGCTTTATACGCCCTGCAAGCAAGACATTGTAATGTTATTTCCAGCTTTATTCTATTGTTTTTATTTCAATCTTTCACCTGCGCATCCAATGCATCTTACAGGGATGAAAGTAAAGACCTCCATGTAATTTGTATAACACCTGGCATTAGTACTCAATACCTGCCTTTAAAAGAGAACAAAGGAACTACAAAAGAGCTCCTTTACTCACACCTTTAAACTAAATAGACATTTTTAGTGTCTATAATGGGGCAATGATCTGTTTCTGAACTCATAGTTGAATACTATCATACTCAAGAGTATGCATAGTCAGACAAGCTTGGTCACAAAAAGGATTTTTTAAAAAGGTCTCTTTCACTGATTTTCCTGCATTTTACCGTAAGGAAAATGTGCAGAAAATCGGAATTCCTGCAAAAATTAGAAACTTGCATCCCTGATCTTTGGAGTTCTTTCAGAGTACTTCAAGACTTAATTATTGCTAGGGAACAGGGCGTAGGGTCCTAATTGTTCTTAGCACATGGCACAGAAAGATAAATTATCATTGCTTCCTTTGCTATCTTTATTTTTGTAGAGTCTACAGGGATCCATCTCCCAAATTGATGCTGAGAGGACAAAAGGCAGTGAATTCCATACTTGTCATGACTAGCATTTTACTCAGCTACTCTACCAATCAGCAACTACAAGGTGGAAATTTACAAAGATTTCTAGCTTTCTCTTTGAGCAAAACAAAAAAAAAAACAAGAAAAAAAAAAACAACAACTTTAAAATATGATGCTTCATCTTAATGAATCCCACCATCAGACCTGCCACTACTCAAAATAGAAAATCAGTATGATTAAGCTAACAAATCAGTGTTCAAGGTGAAAAAATCTGTATGACAGTGTACTGGTACTTACAAAATCTGGCACTTTTTAGTAGAAGCGCTAGCACTTCAATTTTAAAGTGGTAATCGTAATTTATATTGTTATTTTTATTTTGAAAGAAACAAAAATGTATAACAGTTAAAAAATTCATCATGCTCCATGTAATAATAGAGTAGGTTACCATGCACTAATAAAATAATTTTCAAATTATTTTTAAAAAATTGACAAAACCTGGGAAATCAACTTCTTGAAGTTTGCCTCATTATGTGGTATTTGCCAAGCCATAAAAAATCAGTTTTTTGTAATAAAACTCAAAAAATCAATATTTTTTAAAAGTTTAGCTGAAAAATCAGTATAACACTAAATTAACTGGTCAATCCTCCATCCCACCTTTTCATGAAAAGAAAAATTGCAAAAATCAAAAACCTATAGGCCAAGAAAAAAAACCTCTTTTAAGCAACCTGGTTATTGTGGACAACTTCATCTTAATATCAATAACTTTAATATTTTACAACAAAAGACATCACAGCAAATATCAACAATTCACCAGAGTGACCAGTCTTACCCCATGGGAGCTGTGAAGCTGATCAGGTCATGTATGGTGTAGGAGGCTGGCACTCCTAGCATGCAAAGCATCTCACTGCGAGGGATGTCCTTGTCTAGCGCAGTCATCTGGCTACAAAAAGGAAAATATGAAACTATCCGTTTCAAAATTTTGCCACAATTTGTTCTTTTTTCACTTTCTATCTTATCTATAAGGAAAAGTGCTTATTTCATAAAGTCCACACATGTGAACATTGGGTTCTACCAAATCAACCTGTAAGTAAGAAAAGCTGCCGCTTTTTACACTCATGAAAATGCAAGATTTAAGCACGGTAAAAATGGTATTTGTCATCTTTTGCTCCTCAACCCTTCATGCACGGCTCTAGCTTAAAGACAGATGAAAGTGGCAAGAGTTGACAAGGAAGCTAGAGAATGTTGCTGAAGTATCGCAGACAACAAACCGGGATGCGATGCAGCCTTAAGTCAAGTATACTTTATGTGGAAAAATTAAAATACTGTAGCTTTCTACTTTTAAAATGCTTTAATTTAATACTGATTATGCTAAAGAACTTTTAAATTCCAAAAATTTAATGAACATAGCATGATTTTGTCATTAAAAGATTGTTATTGTCTGGGCAACTTATGCCTGCATATTTCTAAAAGTCACACATATGATAAAGCCAAATACAAGTCTTTTAAAATCCATTTTTAAAGACTTTTTTGAAACACAAAAAGGATTCTAACAGAAGACTTAATGTATTTCTTTTTAGACGAAATGTACAGATGAGACAATTTGTTAGAAACACTCACGATACAAGTTTAAAAAACGAATTTAGTTTAACTTTCAGATGCTTTCTACAAAGAAACATAAAAAGAGAAGTTAAACGGTAATTTGCATGATAAAAATCAAAATGAAAACCTTTTAGGAAACTTCATCTACGAGGTTCTCTCAACACTAGGAAGACAAAATGGGAGCCTTTTGACACCAAAAACATCATAGTAAGTGTACAACATCATTGACATTTACCAGCCATTAAAAACCAAGAAGACTCATTCTGCTATGTAAAATTACCTATCCTTGTAAATATGCAGAAGGCCTTTTGTGAGCTCAACACTGGGATTGCCACTCAGGAACGAGATGGTGGTTGGCATCTTTGAGGTGGGGCTGTGGCTCTTGGGTCGAGACCCAGACTGATGATGTAGAGCTGATGAAGAGGTTCCGGGAGATGTGGCTAGCTTGACCCTCTCATCAGGCTCAGACTTGGTATCCCGTCGCCGCGAGATCACCTGGAATGTGTGGGGGTTGCCGCTGGTGTCCTATGGAAAGAGAGTGAAACAAAAATAGAAATAGAAACAAAAATAAGGAAGAGGAGAATAAGAATGCAAAGAGCCAGGGATGCCCTTCAACTTTTTTGAAAATGACTGAAAATCTACATGCTATGTTCTCATGCACATTAGGTTATATAAAATAGCCTATTAGGGGGCATTGAATTGCCTTAGTTTATGAGATCAATCTTTTTCTAAAAATTTAGGTGTTAACTCAAACAAAAAAGCAATAGACTGGGACCTCATAAAATGAAACTATTGTGCAAGTGACTCAATAGCTATCGACTAAGAAAAGATATAAAACCGTATAATCGCAGGACAGGTGACAGGTGAGGTAAACCACAGGATACAACACTTTTGCTGTAAAATTGCTTTTGTTTTCCCTCACTATTTAAAAGATATGTTGATTTAACTAAAATCTGAAAACTTTAAACCAGGCAGGCATGAATTTAAACCTTTTTTTTTTAAATCTGCATTTTACTAACTTTCCAGTTACAAGCTTATAAATATTGCAAAAATTGGAAAAATTGTATTTCTGTCAGAATAAAAAAGCAGCACTTCTAACAAGAAGCAAAATGGAGCATAAACACAGACATAAAACAGGAAAATTTCCAAGGAATGCTGCTTAGAATTAGTAATGTAAAGTTTACAGCTCTCCTGTCCACATTTACTGACAGATACCCTATTTAGTGTAAAGCAGTTTATTTGCACTTTAGACTTGTAGGTAAAAGATGATTTTAGTTTTCTATGATACAATGATCTTTTAAATTAAGGATCTTGGTGTTTCAAGTCCTAATTTTGGTATCTTTGACCTACTTAAATAGACAGAAAAGGAGAAAATTCTGCAAAACTTGCACCCATGCGCAAAAAAAGCCAGTTACAAAAATATACAGTAAATAGAAGCGTTCAACCTTTTTTCTTTATGCCAGTTACATCACTGCGAATACACAGTAACCACAGTAAGGCCAGTGCCTGTTTCATGCAAACACACCTTTTTCATCTTTTTGGCACGCAAAAGTCATAAACTTTGTACTGTTGGTCCTTTTAATTACATAAATATGCAAGACTTATTTATATGGTATCTAAAACAGCTATAGGCATATAGGAAAAACAACTTTTAAAACAATTACTCATACATTTATTCACTTTTTTATGTGTGAACCAAATTAAAATTTCATCAAGTAACCCATTAGAAGCCTACGTGAATAGCAGGAAAAAAACATATTAGAATGTTCCGAAGTCTTTCTGGGTGTTATCATTAAATAAGTGACGCTGAATCATTATGGCAAAGCCAGACTCCAGATCTAACTAAATCTTCTCGTAATTGTACACATTTATGTCTCACAACAAGTTGAAAAAGTGGGATGTCAAAATTTTTAATTTCAGGAAGAACTGTTAAAAAGTAGACATTTTCCCTTTTCTCGAGGTTTTGGATCAGCAGAAATTCTTGTATCTTTCTACCAAATTTGGATAATTTCAAGTAATTTTTTTACAGTTGGAAGCTTAGTGTAATGCATTGATAAAAATAAACCGATTGTGATTTGAAAATCGAACTCATTTGGACTTGTTGATAGACATGTAGATCTTAGCTATTCAGTTTTACAGGAAGATATAAAGAAAAAGGAAGAAATTCATGTTAATAAATTTCATTTGGCAGTGCAAAGTTACATATGTGTAGCACTCCCACAAAATGAGTCTACATACAGTGATAGCTAATTTAAGAAAATGGGCATTTCAGAGTACTTTGGTCAAATTTTACTCGAAATTTTCGTTGCATAATTAGAAAGTTTATGATGTCAACTTATGAGACAATAAAAATGTAAAAAACCTGTCTTAAAGGTTGCTTGAATATGGTATTGTCCTTTTGGGCTTTTAAAATATGAAAACCTTCAGTACAGTTTTCACCAGTTTTTGATAATTAGGCCACTTAAATACCTTGTCTTTAAAGTGCAATAACTCAGAACCTAATTGAGATATCGAAATAATTTTTTCACTGTATTAGCAAACTTATGAAGGCTTTTTCAACTTCATATCACAATATTCCGCATGTAGACTCATTTTGTGGGACCCCTACACATATTATTAAGCTGTACAGCATAGGAAGCCACGCGGTTGTACCAGGAATGAGAGATGGCTTAATAAAACTGAGAGGGGTACTAATTTACCGTACGCAAAGCTTCCCCAGAGAGTTTGGGAGGCTCACGTTTCCGTAACACTGTGTGACACGAAAATGTTAAATCCACTCCATCCTTGTGAATCATAATTTTGAGAAAAATGTTTGAAGGGAATAGGAAAAGATTCATTCATCAGGCGACCAAGGTATATCACATACAAGTCAGAATTTTGATATACAATGTTGAATTTTCTAATGATATTTTTAATGCCCTTTAGGACGTTGAAAAAATTATAACTTTAGCTTTTCTATACCCTGAGATGTTTCTTTTTAAAACAAAAAAAAATGATTTTTTAAATAAGATATTTTTGTACCTAAAAGTAAAAGGATCTAACCCAGAACGAGTCTGAGTGACTTGTGCCTGATTTGCCATGGTTGTATCACATTTATTCAATAATAAGTTAGAGATGTGTGTAACAATGAAATTCATTGAAAACTTATTTTCAATTTTTTTTTCTCAACATTAAAGCCCATATTATGATATATATACTAGACCATTGACTTGTTTAAAAAAAGCAATGTTTGTTTGATATTGTGGTATGGTGCGATTCAGTCATAGAGTAGTGGCTGCCTCCAATAATCATTCTTATTTCTAAAGAATAATTTAAAAAGTTCTAATTTTTTCTTTCAGTTTGGTTTGTCTTTGGCTAAGTGTTGATTTGTTTCTGGATTAAATAATAAGAAAAAATGATTGGGAAGTTAATTGGTTTTTCATATAAATTTTCATTAATATTCACACATACTTCAAATGACTTGACTGAAGCAAAACTGCTAAAATTTTTTTTAAAATCCTCCATGTTCCCTCAACTTACGTCAGACTGGGTTTCCACAGAGCAAGGACTATGCTGTCCCTCGGATGCTGCCCTGCTGGTTGATGGCTCTTCCGACCAAGCTTGTCGTGGACTTCCACTTGCCATCATCACTGTCTCAAGAGCTACCAAGTTGGACATTAATTTAAAATTTAATTAACTCTGAAATTCTTTAAAAAACCTTTAGTAGTAATGGATATGGGCAAAACCCAGTTCAATATGAAATCGTAACCTAGTGAAGATGACTAATTCTCTTGTTCTCCTTACTTTTTCAAATACGTTTTGATAACTTTTTTTATCATTCAAAAGCTTAGAAAAAATGTTTTACCAGTAAAAAGTGGTATATCATGTGGCTAAATGAAGTAAAACAGGTCTTAAAAGTATTTTGTTGCAAAACATTAAAAGAAAGATTACCAAATACTGAGTAAATTTTTTCCAAATCCTTCTCATAAGTTTTTGCTTTGAATTTAAAAGTTCCTTGGCCTTCTTAATTATCCTTGAAATAAAAATAAACAAAACAAACGTCAAAGAAGACCTACAGGTGCACTTTTGATATTCAAGTTGATTTTACTTCCTCCAAATCAAATTAAAAAGTGAAAAAAGGCAAGAACAAAAAAAATTCATTATTATGACAGAAGCCTAAGATAACACAGAAAAGTAGAATCCTAATAAACTGAGTACTCAGCCATGAAAATCACCTTCTCTATCAATAATTTCAATCTGTATTTGCGTCAGAGTTCTTTGCCCACGGCAGAGATCATTTCTCAAGTTAGTGGATTCAAGTTCCTGGTGCTCCGGAGTCCTGTGGTCAGATTTGCTAAAGCCTTGAAGTGTAGGAGATTTAATTCCAGAGTTCAGATGATTCAGGTCTTTATGAGCTAATGTTTGCAAAGATTGCTGGCCACCTTTAGCCACTGACGCATAGGTCTTCGTCTTGCTTACAATGTTCCGGTTTTCAACTGATTTGGCTGCAGACAAAAGACAGCAGTAACCTTTAACACAAAATCAATGGGTACATTTACTGATTATAAATTTCGTCAAACAGCTGACATTTAACATATGTGGACAAAGTAGCTGTTTCTTTTGAAGGCAAGATGAATCTAACATTCTAAATTGGGGCCATATGGTGGCTCTCTGCTCCTTAAAAAGTTAATCAGAACAAATAGAATCACAACAAATTTGAGGGAAAAAAGCATTTTTAAAACACCTCTCACATGAAGAAATCCACATATATCAACGTGCGTTAAAAAACCCAACAAACTAATGTAAAGTAAATTGTAAAGCAAAACTTGTCTGTACTAACTAGACAAGTAACTACAAAAGTTACTGAGTATGAGAACCGGTATCAATGCAAACTGTGAAAACCCTTAAGCTTTGGAGCATTAACTGACTTAGACAACACATGACACTCAACATCGCATTCAAAGTACAAAATAACAGTTGATTTGCTACATAGTTAAATTAATCTAGAGCCTATGAAAACACTTGTAAAAATGCAATATAATCGGGACAATAAATATAAAGTACAGTCATAATTTATTTGCTATTATCCAATATAAAAAATAGACAAATTTTATACCAACCACTGCAGGTAATAACAATCACTGAAATCCCCGAAATTTTTTTTGATAAGTAAGGTAATGCATCATTCTAGCTACATGCACAGAAATCTGGTCATAGTGAGGCTAAATCATACAGAAATTTTTTCCGCGCATTAACGCATGAAACGATACAGAACAAAATATTGAGCTAGATAAGCTCAAAGCAGCTCCACTAGACAAAGTGATTTTTGTGGTCCTCCGAGAATGCAATGACGTCATATCTCATTCAGCTGTGAGCCAAGCAGATCTAGATTATCTATCCCTGAGCTGCTCTGAATAATACTTCAGTAAAATAATTACTAAACTATGCTAAGCTGTTTTAAATCCACATATGGGCATAAACTAAAATCTTGCAAAAGAATCAAAATCTTAATGATGGAAGAGGAAGAGACAGACATGTACAAACGGAGAGAGAGAGAGAGAGAGAGAGAGAGAGAGAGAGAGAGAGATCTGTGAACTTTGGAAAAGAGGAGGAAAATGGTTATAGAAGATAAAAGATAAAAAAAGGCATTGAGAAGAAAGTCAATGACAATATTAGACGTACAGAAGGTAAGCCTGTGGAAAGAGAAAGAGGAACCTGATATAGACAATACATATGATGGCTAAATTATTCAGCTGCAAGCCAAGTAGATCTAGTTTGTCAGCTTCCCTAAATAATAATCCAGCAAAACAGTTACTTATCTATACTCAGGCTTTTTAAATCCCAATGCCAGTATAAAGAGAAGGTGCTGAGAGGAAGCTCAAAAATATAATATTAGACACACAGAAGGTAAGCCTGTAGAAAGAAGACAAACTTGATGTAGATAATACATCAATATGGAGATAAAAAGAAAAGAAGCAAAGTATTTATGTGGATATTAGTCTATTGTCAGGTTCTTTACTTAAACTAATTCCATCATCTTTGCTTAAATCTGAAAAGTTTCTGTGCTATTTTACAAAATTTTAAGATTATAATTTATATGATATGAAATATTTAAAAATAACTTTTTGTAAATATCAGGAATAAATTTAAAAAAAGATGAAAATAGCATACTGCACTGAGTGACAAAGCTACAAAAAAGATATTTGTGGCTAAACTCATCAATCTAGATTTCTACTAGTACACTACATCTTGATAAATATTTAAGAAAAGAAAAATATTACCTGTATAACTTTTGAAACATTTAGGCTCAGGTGCATCAGTGGCTATTTCAAGCCTAACAACTACCATTGAGATAAACATGGATAAACCAAAATCCTTGGCAACGGCGGCATCCCAATAACCTAACACAGAGAGGAAAAAGAGGTTCAAAATATAAAAGTTCATTATAAATGAAGGAAGCTCCTACCACTTCCAGTGTGACACAGTTATCTTTTTGTGTAATTTTTCATTTGGTTTTGATTAAAAACAACATGATTTCCTACCTCTCTGATCTGTTCGTATTTGAAACTAATTTTGTGAAGGATAAAGGTCAAGAATAGTTCTCATGTCTAGATAAAAAGTAAAACTTCAACCTGCATCCTACTGGGTAAAAACCTCATTTACAAACAACACCCCCCCCAAAAAAAAACAAAAAAAAACAAACAAATACTGAAATAGTTTAATAATAAAGACCTTCGATCCAAAACAAAAAATGAAGAAGCCCTAAGTACATTTGATAAGACTCTTAAGTTTCCAAATAAGCTAAAAAATTCAAAACCTTTGTTATTTTTTCATGTTACTTTTTTCAAAGATTCTTTCTGCTCTAGCAGAGATGACAGTTTTGAAAAAGAATTACAACTTTTAAGTTTTAAAATGCCCCAGCCTTCTCAGGCTTCTGAGACATTTTTTATTATTAAAAATGTGAAACAAGTCTTTTCTGCCTAAAAAGCATGTCTTGCACCAGTCCAAATGAGTCTTAAGTCGAAATTGGAAGGTAGACAGATAT
>BMAT01010806.1:320312-338523 GCA_019649035.1 Elysia marginata
CTTACGACTCATTTGGACAGAATGCAAGACATATATATGTCTTGCAACCAGTCAAAATGAGCCCCAAGTCAAAATTGGAAGATAGTAAGATTATTGGTATCACAGAGTGAGAGAAGCTTATCTTCACTACTTTGAAATGCAACAAACAAAAAAGCTTGATGATATCATGCTTGTATGTGAAGTTATATAGCTGTTTGAAATTGACAGGGTGAAGGCTTGTGAACTTTTAGAAAAGGGAGAAAATAGCGTGTAAAGAATAGACAACTATATTAGGTTACAGGCCTTAGCAGCCATATCAACTTCAAACACATAAAACATGAAATTTCAACATGAATCTTCAATGTAAAAGTTACAAAAATTGACTTCTGAACGCCCACTACACTTTGAAAGCTACATATATATCTCAAAACACGGTTTCGCAACTTAAAGGCTAATTTGGACAGAATGCGAGACATAATATGATTTTCAAAGTAGGCCTATTTGTAAGCAATTTCTCTCAGACAATGGACAAACAACGTGTGAGATTTTTGCGGGGCTTGTAAACAGGTTTTGCTTGACACTTTCCTTTCCTTTGACTCATTCAGTGAGTCATTGAGTATTGAATTTCAAAAGCCTACTCTTCAAAAGCTATAAGTATAAGCCAAAATCTCCATGATGTACCAATGATGAGCCTAACCAAAAATGAGCCAATTGTGCTAATTTAGGCAGCAAGTTTAAAGGAGCACAAAATCACTTGTGAATCAAAGAATGTAAGAGTAAGTGTATCAAAAAGAGGGCACTCCTTAATTGTTACGGTCCCATCTAGTAATCATTCATATCCCAGAAGGAGACAAAATGATGACAGGAAAGGAATTTCGAAATAATGGCAGTAGGGCTACTAGATATGCTTGTTCCAACTGGATGAAAACTTTTAACTTCACTTCAGAAGAAAATAATCTGGATTTAACCATGGGATTGGCCCGCTGGTGTTAAAAATGGGTATCAACTAGATCTATCATCCCCTTCATTTCGTCAGTCTTGCCAGTGGCCCAATACCAAGATTATCCCATGACCTTATAATTATTGGATGGCACCACACTACGAGTACAACTACAAGTACAAAGGATGCCAAGAGGAGATCTAGATAGTCATAGTACAGACAGTAGATGATTAGATCTAGACTAGATTCTAGATACGATAGATTTCTAGATGTACTAGATCCATTTGGTGCATAAATAATCTGGAAACCCTTGGACTGGTCGTCTGGAAAACAACTCTCTAGAGACTCATGATCATGTATTCTAGTATAAGTGCTAGATCCAGATCTATTCTGGATTAGACTCTAGAGTTCTAGATCTATAGAGCTTCAATTCTTTTGTTACATCAGTCAGTGTGCAGAGCAGATAGAATCTTTTGTTAGATAGATCTAGACTCTAGATTAGATTCATTCTTCCGGGGTGAAATCAAGGAATTTAGAACAACTTGCCATTTATCCTCTTAAATTTTTGGATGTGGTTAATTTAAGTTCTGCATCAAGAGCAAGATCGCGTCTCCAGCCGTCAGCTGTTGTGTGTTGCCTTGATTCTTTTGACTTGTTGACAATAATAAAAACAGCAAATCTGGCACTGTTTTCGTTTGAGAGGAAAAACAAGGGGCGCTACTCCCATACTTTGATGCATTCAAGGGTAATAACCAAAATCCAAAATAAGGTAAGGCCCCAAAGAGTCATGTTTTTATTTCCATTTTAGATGCATGAAACATTCCAAGTAGTAGGCCCTACATTACTAAAACATTACATAAATATTCAATGTTGAAGTGTTATTTCAGGAGTGGATGGACATAGCAGTCAACAAAATAAAAAAAAACGAAATGCAAAAAACAAAAAAATTAAAATACAAGCAAAAAACAAAATAACAACGAAACTGAACAAAAAAGCAACAAAACAATGAACATCTCAACACTCTAGAGACAAACAACTACAGCAACAAAAAGATTTGCTATTACACACATTTTTCACATAAAACTTACAGTTTACTTAGATTTAGATGGCTTTGAACTTTCTGTTCATTTTGGTACAAAACGTTACGAATGACATTCTTATCCACCTAATATAGGCTAACCAATATCCACACATATGTTACTTGCATTATTTACCTGTTTGTGTAGTGAATTCTACTTATCTTCTTGCAAGCTCTTTCTTATTCGAGATTTTTACAAGATGTGTTTTGGCTCTATTTTTATAATCAACCACACTCAAACCATGGTGCAGACATTGGCATCCATACATCGATCAGTTCTTTTTCGTTGTTGTTGGTTTACATTTAATGATTTACATTTAGCCTACATTTACAAAGGAAGCAACTGTTTCTCTAAATATATCATATCAAGATACTTCAGAGCAAATGATCCCTTTAAAAAGATTTGCCAGGCTGCTCCATTCCTGCTTAAGTTTTAGTTGCTCTTAATTTTCTCTATTAGATGTTAAAACTGATTCTTTTTACATCTTCGGTAGAGTATTTGCACAAAGCTGTTAAGGTATATAGTATTTCCAACAACTTTACTAGAGTAAATGTATTGCTTAGCAAGTAAAATATCAGTTCTTATTTACCTCTTGAGTTATTGGCACACCATAAAGAACAGTTCTATTCGTTCATTCAGTATATTAACTTTTTCTAGCATAGCTCTTGACTTTAGGAGATATTCTAGCCTTTTCCAGAAGCTGTTAACTACAGGACATTCTCGTAATAAATGTTTAATTATTTCTCTTGTTGCTTTGCAAAAGTACACAGGTCTGTTTGATTTGCGTTGTAGCCTACTTTGAGATGCTTCTGTTCGTTGTGAGTATATTATGGAGTATTCTGTATCGTAACCATAAAAGTTTGGTGTCCTTCGTGACATACTTTAATTTTTTAAATGGTTCTTCCATTCGTTTTCAATACATAGATTTGTCCATTTTTTTACACCGTTTGGAATACAAATGTGTCGGACAAGGGTTTTAAAAATAATTGAGTACCCTTTTTTGTTTGTCATTATGGTGGAGAAAAAGCATTGCTAACCTCTATTGTTAAACGGTCTTCTAGAATTTTAAAGAAATTTTTCTTCATTTTTTTTACTGCTGAAAGAATCGACAGATACCTCAGATACGTGATTTTCTAGCTCTCAATTTCTGTTGGAATTCTATAAATGATAGAAATCGGTTATCTCTTTCAGCTGATTGATGTGTGTCGATTTGCTTTCTAATAGAGCAGCGTCCTTTAGTGTATTCCCGCCTATGAGTATATTCATGTTAAAAGTGAAGCTTGATGACAGAAATGTTTCATATGTATCTGGTTTACTTTTTTGCGTAACAATGTAGACTGCATGCCAGACGTCTTTCTAGAATTTGTTTGTTTTATCTCTGTATTGTGATAAATGGAACTCTGGACCGCATTCCAAAACCATCTTTATCTTTGTATTGCTTTTTCAAAAAATGTTTTCCACTCGGATTCAGAGCAATAAATGCTCTTCAGCCATAAAGATTTTAAAGATGTAATAAAATTCTTTATGTCAAGCATATTAAGTCCACCGTTCTCTATTGTCTGGTTTAATGGTTGTCTCCGTATTTTGTCGAGTTTACCATCCCAAAGAAAATTATAGAAAAATTTCAGGAGCGTTTATAATTTGCTTAAATAGAACTAGAAGATTTGGTAATGAAGTTAGTATATATAAACTATTTTGGCAAGCATTCATGAGCGAATGATTGTTATTTTGCCAAATGGTGTTTGATTTCTTCTGGACCATTGTTTAAGTTCCATTTAATGGTGTCTATTCTCTTTTCCATGTTTCTTTCTATTATATCATTTAGACCCTTGGTCTAAGTAACCCCAAGCAAAGAAAAGCTCCCTGGGTTCCATTAAAAAATCATATGTTGGAAATTATATGGTTCTGGGGGTCCGGGTTCGCCAAACCAGATACATTTCGTTTTTTTCAGCGTTCATTTGTAATCCAGATAATTATGTTGCTGAACTCTTGGAGAGTTGAAATACTTTTGTCAAACGATTTTTACTGCCACCAAGGAATAGCGTAGTATCGTCTGCATATTGACTTATTTTATTCTAGCTGCCATTTATACTACAGCCTTTAGCCTATACCTTTATTACACCTGATTATATGGGCTTAAATTTCACTACACAGTAAAAAGATGTAAGGTGTATAAAAGGCCCAATAAGCTTATGGTGACTTAACCTTCTTAACATGTCTTCTTCCCACATGTCGCAAGCATTATGACAATGATGGTGGTGGGGATGATTATGATGATAATGATGATGATAATGATGATGACGGTGATGGTGATGATGATGATTATGATAATGACGGTGGTGGTTGTAATGATGATGATGATCATGATTATTATTGTTGTTATTAGCATTATTGTTATGATTGTTATTATTACTATTATTATTTTTATCAATGATATTATTATTATTAGTATTATTACTATGATGATGATGATTATAATTATTTATAATTTTTTGTTATTACTAGTATTATCTGTATGTTGTTTTTTTTCTTGTTATTAATGATTATATTGAATATAAGATATTCTCAAAGTGTTATTCTGATGAAGCAAGTCGCGCTCCATGTCGAAGGGTGGCGATACTCAGTTTTAGTGCGCAGCAAGTTTAGCTACTTTTTTTTCTACCCTCTTTCGAATTTTGTACTATGAAAAAGCATTGTCTTTTTGTATGGATATGTCTTGTGAGTATGCTGTACTTAAAAGAAGCACCAAATGTGGAAGTAAACTGTATTTGTGAAGATACATGTATAAGTATTTACACCTGTTCAAAAATATATTTATTATGCTCTTTCTTTAAAACAATATACGGGAAGTAGGCATGACTGGCGAGAAATACGCCAAGAGCCATACTAAATCAGAATATAGCTGCTTAAAGTACTATTTCATTGTTATACTTAGTAATAGATGACTCAGGGCGGAATAAAAGTAGTATATTTAAACACACAAGGACTAGGTACCCACAACCCTAAGAAAAGAAAAAGATATTCTTAACTGTCTGAGAAATAAAAAGTTTTTTAATACTTTATATTCAAGATACATCCCAAAATGTGACATATTCATCAATGATGCTAAACTTAAACAGCAGGATAAGTTTAAATACTTGGGAACAATAATAACAAGCGACGGTAGAAACAACAATGAAATAGCAGCTAGAATTGCACAGGCAAAGACCAACTTTCAGAAGATGAGAGCAGTCCTAACAAATAAACATATTTCTATCCAAACAAGGAAAAGAGTCCTGCAATGCTACATAGAACCAATTCTTTTGTATGGATGCGAAGCATGGACCATATCAAAACAAATTGAAGCAAAACTTGAGGCAACAGAAATGTGGTTTCTTAGACGAATGCTCCGAATTTCTTGGACAGAGAAAAAGTCAAATGAAACTGTATTAATTGAAGCTAATTCAAGAAGATCACTTATCAAGACCATAAGAAAACGTCAAGCCACTTTTCTAGGCCATGTTATGCGGAGAGAAAAATTAGAACATCTCATAACAACAGGAAAGCTTGATGGAAAAAGAGGCAGGGGAAAACAAAGGGAAAAATGATGGATGGACTAAAGCGCTGGCTGGGATCTGGAAGTTCGACATAGACAATGACAGCTATGGGACATCGGGAGTTATGGAGAAACATGATCGCCGATGCTTCAAAGCATGGCACTGGACGATTGATGATTCAAGATACACACGTTAATAAAAACATAGAACAGTTCGTAAAGGCAGATAGGGGTGGTGAAGCTTTCTTTAGCTCTTATAGTACCAATGCAAGAGGGGTCGCAATTTTCCTGCTAAACAACTTTGAATTTAAAATACAAAATGAAAGGAAAGACACAGAGGGCAATTTCCTACAACTAAATGTGACTATTGAAAATAATCCTATAACAATAGTTAACATTTATGCTCCTAATAGAGATGTTCCTGAATTTTTCAAAAAGGTGAAAAGGGAAATAACTACGTAACAAATCCTTGTTAATAATGGGGAAGTAGGAGTAGAAGTAGGAGTAGGAGTAGGAATATGATCATGGGTAGAAATAACGAAAGTAAATCAAAGTCTATACATGTCGAGGATGTTTGTGAATCACTAATTAGCACTGAAGAAGAAATTATAACAATGATTATCAAAGAGGAAATTGACATTTTGAAAAGGTGAAGGCTAACGTTAAACATGAATTGAGCACATTCAATTGGAAATTTGTAATAAAGTCAAAATTATTAACTATTGCGGATGCAAAAAGAGAAAGACAATTTTGATATAAGATTGAATAACTGTGAACAACGTGTAATTAGGAATGAAACTAGAATAGCTGGGGGAGGGGCGGGGGTCAGGGGGGGGGGGGTGCGGGGCCGCCAAGGGGATGGGAAGATCACCGTGCAGCAAAACCACCTATTCTTCAACAACCTCAAGGATCACCCACAGAGGAGATAATAAGGATAACGAGGGAAGAATTATCTTGGAGCATCCAATTCTACTCAGCATTCTCTCGATTCTTCAACGGAGGACATAAAAAGACCCACAAATCGGGGTATGGATTATCTTGGAGCTCCAAATACTCCTCCTCAGCTATCTCCCGTGGCGAATCTCCCGTGGCGAAGACACAGGGGAGACCAACCTTACTTTCCACCTCATCTATACCGAGACGAATTGTTGCCACTAAAACAAAGCGGAGAAGGTCCCCACATAAAGACCCGTTGGAGACTTTGGTGAAGACACCTTGTCCGCAAACTAATGTCTGTAATGATTCATCTAGTGATTCAACACAAAAGAAGACGACATCAGAACCGCGTCCTAAGGAGCAAGACACTCAGGTATCGCGGCAACCAAGGAGTACAAAACAGAATCGCGGCTTCTGACCACCTAATAATGATTCTTTTCAGTTTATATTGTACGATGCAAAATATAACACTGAAATCAATGTTGCAAAATAATATGTAAGGCTTAATTGTTTTATATACAATAGTAAGCTATATGGTCTTTTGAACGAGAGGGTGGATGTTGATATCTTAGTCAATAAAAACCGTCCTAAAATTATATGTTTAACTGAAATCATGCTTAAAGATAATGCTAATAATAGGTCCTAAGATACAATTTTGTTCTCCAGGTTAAACCTTTTATCAACAACTGTCCTCATAGAGGTGTTGCTATTTATGTTCACGATAGTTTGGATGCTCAACCTTTTATTTTCGCATCTACTGTCAATGAAAGTGTTTGACTTGGTTTTAAAATCAATGGACTAAGAGTTTTGATAGGCAATGTGAACAGAAGAAATCACTTAGATAAACGAGAATCTGCTAATGCGTTCAGAGAAAATGTATTAAGTATTCAACAAAACAATTTTGACTGTTTACTACTTAGGCCTACTCGCGATCTAAATTCCCCACTAATCAATGAGACATTCCGCGTTACACCTACTCCGAGAATTTGTTTGTAGAGACTCTCAGAAACTATTTTTATACACAGCTGGTCTATTCGCCAACTCGCCATATAAGATAGGGCAAAATAGCAACATACTCGATTTGGTTTTGTGTAACGATGATGATTGAGTTAGTGGTTTAGATCATATGGGTCCATTGGGCAAACGTGATCATAATCTCGTTTGTATTTCTTCAAATATCAGTATTAGAGAATCTGAAGCTGAAGATAATGCTTTTGGATTATTTTAATGGTGATTATAATAAATGTAGGGATGAATTATCATCGGCGGACTGGGTTGACATCACACACATGATTGTCAACGACGCATGGGAGTTCTTTAAATCAAAAGTAAAGGAAATAGAAGGCTGACATATTCCGTTAAGGGAGAAAAAGAAAAACAACCAAAAAAAAAAAAAACACCAAACAATTCTTTCTGGATGTCCAGAGCAGCCAAAGCCGTATTAATAAGAAAAACAATTTAAAAAAAAAAAAACTATCTGGAATGTGGAACAGTTACTTATTTTGATAAATATACTGCTATTAGGAATAAGTCAAAACGTCTCGCCAGACAATCAGTTAAACAATATAAATCAAATCTTCTCAGGGAGTGCTAAGCGAATGTTAATGGTTCTGGAATTATATCGATTAAAATTTAAAGAGGCGAGTTAGCGTGAGTACTTTATTAAAAATAATGGCAATGAAACCAGTTTCTGGTGCAGAGAAGGTAGACGTTCTGAATAACTTTTTTGCAGATGAAATTATCCATGAGCGGGTGTTTAATATTTTTAATTTTGAAGACTGTGTCGATGGCCAATATTTGAATGATATTGTGATTAACAAGGAAGCTTTTTTGCAAAGTTAAGCCATTTGGATGTCATGAAGTCTATGGGATCTGATCTACTACATTCTAGGTTTTTGAAAGAGTTTCATAATATATATGCAATAGTGCCACCGTTATATATTGTCTTCAATAAGTCCATATCAGATGGAATAATTCCAGATGATTGGAGGTTGGAAATGTAACTCCAGTTTTTAATAAAGAAAAGACGAGTGAAGCAGGTAACTCTAGGCCTATGAGCTTGACATGTATTTTGTGTAAGGTTTTGGAATCAATTGTTAAAGATAATATTATGGATATCTGGAGTGCGTTTTGAAGTTGAATGATTGTCAACATAACTCTCGTAATAAAAGATCTTGTGTAGCTCAGTTACTCCAGGTAATGGGGGACTTTTGGCGGTGTCAAGCCAGGACTTCCTTTCAAATTGCCTCTCTCCTCTGCAACGTTTCCCTCGACTGTACCTTACATGATGGTCTTGCAGAGACTGTCATGTCGGGTCATGTGTCTAAACCATGCTAGCTTACACCCCTTGATATTGGCAAGAAAGGGTTCTAGTGGGTCAGCCAGGCTCTCGACTTCATCTGTCCTATATTCGTTTGTTTTGCGCTCTAGATAGGTCTGAAGATGCGAAGCAGTTTCAACAGGCACTTCACCTCGAAGGCTTGAATGCGCTTTTCTGATTCTGCCAGTAGGCACCATGCCTCACAGCCTTAAAGAAGAATGGAGGTCACGAGTGCCTTGTACAGCTTGTGCTTTGTAGAAAATTCGATTTTGCTTTTTACATCCTGTTTAGTAAGGCAAATGCTTCTATAGCTACAGCGGTCCGGGTTCGGACTTCAGGTGTGCAAGAGCCGTCCTTTGACTTAGTTGCCCCAAGGTATTTGAAGTTAGTCACTAGTCTTGTCTAAACAAAAGCCATGACTTAACGAAAATTTCTTCTTAGCTAACGTATCACATTAGTTTTTAGAAATAAATAGTGCTTTAGTTGCTGCTTAAAACTCTTTAGCTTTTCAATATTAGGAATCTCTTTGGAAGAGATGACGTATACGAGGTGCATAGCTCGAAAAGGCTCGACCACCGAAAGAGGTAGGTATAGGACCAAAGAGTCATCTGATGACCGCTTTTTCTTTTTGGTTGGTACAGATTTAACAATTCTTTAAAACATTGCCGTGCGATACCTTAAATACACTTGAAAGTAGAGAACACAAGTTTTGTAGTATATGCACTCAGCAATCGGGAGCCAGTGCAACTCTCTCAGGAGAGGAGTCACACTGGTTGGTTTTTTCTTTTTCTTTTTGAATATCAGCCGTATTGCGTTGTTCTGCACTACCTGCACTCTCGACAAAGATTTACAAGGAGACCAGTGAATTGCATTAATTAAGTTTTGATAAAACATGGAACGTTATCAAGTTTTTGTCATTCAAAGTGTAAAAAAAAAATTATACAGGCTATTTTTCTGAGCTGTTTCGCTTCTTCCAAAATTTGTCTGTTGAATTCTGAATTAAGTACTGAAAAGTCTTTTGAATTTAAGCTCTTTTTCAAAAAGTTTAAATATTATAAATGAGATTTGAAATTTGTATGCAGTATGTTAATATTTGTTAAAAAATTTGTCATATTATAGCCTTGAGGGATTTATGCTGTCAAACCTTGTCTTTTAGTTTTACAATGAATATATACTATGTCCCTTTTTAAAACCGTTTTAATCAGCTTTTGACTTTTAAGAGTTTGTGTGTGGTGTTTTTAGACCAAAACGTGAGCTGACTGAGTGTATAGTGTTAACGCTTATCAACGTGGCGATGCGATGGTCATATGCTTTACGGGATTTTTAAAAATTTTTAACTTATATGTCGATGACAGTATGAGGTTGTAAATTAACTTACTTCTTGTCAGTTGTGGAGAGCATGATATGACCATTCGTTTTCTATCAATGGCTATATGTAAATTCAGGAACCATATCTGTCTAAAACCGGGTTAAGGGAGATATAGATAGATAGTGAGAGAGACAGAGAGAGAGAAAGAGAAAAAGAGAGATAGAGAGATAGAGAGAGAGACGTGATAAAAGCCCGATCTACAACTCATTACTCTGTTATAGTGTAGTGTTAAACAGAAAAAAATCAAAACGAATCATGATGCATTAAGAAGTTTTGGCAAATAAAACGCTTGATTTTTATTATCTATTATATGCTACGTGCAAACTTTTGGATCCTTATTTACTTTTTCGGACATGTGTGTATGCTAAAAGTGTTGTGACTTGCACCTCCTTATTTATAAAAAGAGAGAGAGAGAGAGAGAGAGAGAGAGAGAGAGAGAGAGAGAGGGAGAGGGAGACACACACACACACACCGACAGAGACAGAGAGACAGAGAGAGAGAGGTCAAATCCAAAACTGAGAAAGAGAGTAGCAAAAATTGATGCACTTTGTCCAGTGCACAGAACAACAAGGAAATCATTGGGGAACTGCCGCAGCTCTGGGACTGGTCGCCTGCAAACTGTAAGGACACAATCATGAAACACAACGAGGGTCATGAGGGCGCCGCTTCTTCTCGTTCGTCAAATGGACTCTCTACTTTTTTCGATTCACGTATTAGTGAGCCGCAGGTCCTCCAGGTCTCTGTACAGTTTCAGGCTGGTGACTTTTAGGTCTGCCCAGATTTTCCCATAAGTGCCTTGTGCATGATTTAGAACCGAAGTAAATATTCGGTTCATTGTGCCCAACTGCCACAAGGGCATCGCTCTGAATCGCCAATCGTAGGGCACAATTAAAAAAAAAGTAAATTGTATTTTCACTTTACGTCGCACACGAGGGAACCTAACTGCGCCATGGCAACATTTTGTGCAAGCGCTCTAGAATTAGGGTATGTCAACTAAGAACTGAATCTGGGCTCATAAAAACGGACCAGCTCAGGGAAATCAAGCGTGAGGAAAAAATCTAAGTTCTATAATTGAAGTCCGTTTCACGCCAAAAATTTCGCGTTTTTTACTTTTTTAGCAATATGTTCCCTAATTCTTTACAACTATTTTGTAATTTTGCACATGGTCTTAAATCAGTTTGTCTTAATTACATCGTGATTTTCAGAATTGTCTGTGCAGGATTTAGACTATATATGTCTTTCGCCCTATATTTTGTGATTTGACAGTAATTCATTTTAAAGAGTTTTATAGCATAGTAATGGTTCTAAGAGCTTAATTTGTATCTTAGGTGCGCAGTCTCGAACCAAATTGTTGTGTCTTGTTTTGTCATTGTTGTTATGTGTAACGTCACTGGCTGTACTTCCTTTTCAAATAGTTTTACAAATTAGATTTTAAAAAGCTGTTAATCTAAATTTAAGAACTGTCATTATATCTGACGGTAAAAGTCCTAATTGTGTGGCTCCGCCAAATGAGAAAAAAATCGTTTCCTAGCATCTGAAACAAATATTTCCAACTGTTCATTTTTCACAAAAAAAAATGCTTGAAGGGTCAAACTGAAGTGATTGAATTTGCAAAGTTTCAAAAACATTCAAGGAGAAACAAAAAATGTCATTTCAGAAGACCGCAGATATTTTTGCTTGAAACATACTTTTTATATTATATAGTATTTCATTGAACACAGCTGAACCAGACTTGGGCATTATTAGATTTTACCCCTACAGCGCAGGGTTCAGGCCTATTAAACGATCCTCCCTAATGCACCAGCGGCCAAAGATTGGTTTTCAAAGGAGTAAATTCTTTATTTCGCACGCTTTTCTGCAGACTTTGGCCAATTTAATTAGTATTTCTTCAAATTTTGACTTTTTCGTTTTGCGCGCACTTCTCTTATCTAGGAATATTATAAACCGAACTGACCATCATTTCCAACTCTTGTTTTTAGAGTACGTTGCTGAGATCGAAAAAGGTGCTAAAACAATCGACAATTAAAGCTCCTTTCACTACTTTTTTTTTTATTAATACAGCTTCCTTTTTTCATTTTTACGAAGCATACGAAAGCATGAATCGAAGCTTGTGCAACCACAACGTATATTTAGTATCTAATGTCAAATATATAAGCACACAACAATTAATTTTATTATCATAAATTGTGTTAAAGCTATGGCTTTAAGCCATAATAATTATTTCGGCGTCTAGTCATGGCTTTTAAACAGAGAAACCCTTGTCATTCCTTTAATAACTCGATCTCCGCAGGTAAAGTAGAATCATTATGATTGGTTCATTATCCCTCGCATCCAGGTCAACGTAGGATAATGATCATAATTTATGGTCATTGAAAACCTGTTAGCCTAACTGTTACTATGTATTTTTTATTTTTATCTAAACGTATAGCTGCATTTAGATAAAGTGTATTATGTTGATGCCTGAAATGTGTTGTAACTTTAATCATATCAGACTGGTATATACTTCTCCACAACCATGCCTTAGATGAGTACCCGGTTATGGGCAGTGGAAGATCTTATCAGTATTCTGGAGTGATGCGCTTTAACTGCTGCTCCTATGTATACTCAGAAGGTGATTTGGTTGGTTATGAACTGTCGGCGAAACCATGTAAAGCACTTTGAGCATGTTAACCGATTAGGCGCTGGATAAAAAGGCTTTTTCCTTTATTTTACTTTCAGAATTTGAGGCATAAACCGGTAACAATCATCCAAGTAACAAACACCTATCTTGTTTGCAATCGCTTTCGATTCTCCCATAAGTTTTATGGTAAAACAGCTCAACCCAACTTGGGGGATTGCTAAGTTGAAGCAGTTTATGTTAACGGGTGCTAAAAAATTTAGGCTAATAAAATACAATATAATACAGAATCCAAGTGTAAATCCAAAGAAGCTATTTTGTTCATAGGTCTATAAACGCTAAAGTAGAAAGTATAATGATATACAGAACATGCACATGCAAAATAAACTCAAAAGATATGGGTTCAGATACAATATTGATTTATTCACAACACAGACGTACTAGGCCTTTTAATAAACATTTTTATGACGGCAAGCACGATCAATCGATTGAATAACGTTGGGGCCTTTTCTTTTGCGCAACGTCTTCATAGTATTAAGCAACAGAGGCTGAGGATATCCTTTAACAATCCTTTTCCTTATCAAGACTACGGACGCTCTAGGAGTTTTGAAGGACAATCCTTTTGTGGAATACAGCTCTACATGAATTGGAGTCACTATAATCTATTGCACAAAAGACTCTTCTTACTCCACAAATCCAGGAGCGTCCACCGTATCAGTAAGGAGACGCTATTAGCACTTTTGTGCAAAGGATCAACAGGACTGGACACTTACATTGTTCCATAAAAAATTTTAATGCGTTTACTACTATATCAATTACAAGCTATAAGAGGAAATTAATGATGAAAAGCAAAGACTAACTGTTGGCATCTGGTATTAAGTTTATAATTGGTATTCTGCAGTGGTAAACCAGCTTGATTAGTGACGTGGATAACATATCCAACTATAGTCATAGACTGTCAAATAAAACCATCATGTTAAAGAAACTTTTGAAGATGAACATGAGCGTTGGAGATACCGTACGCATACGATACATTAAAAGCATAATCAATTATCATCTTTAATAACCAATGCAAGCACGTCCTTCTTTCTGACTTTGATTGACAGGTAGTACCCGTTTTAGTTTTTCCGAATTACCTTCAAGAACTCTTACCTATTTATAAATCTTCAAGGAAACTGTGATCTGAGAAGAAAGCCTTACTTCATTCACCAGTCACAAATCTTAAATATTATGGTGACCGTTCATTTAGATCTGCAGCACCTGACATTTGGAACAGTCTTCCATATGAAATTAAATGTGCAGAATCTGTGTCAAATTTTTGTGTGGTTGTCACTTTCCTTCAAAACCTATTTTTAAACGCCCGAATGTGCTTTATGTGGTCATTTTATCCTTTTTATTGTATATAATTAGATAATTATTTTTTTAAATATAATGTGAAGGGCTTTGAACCTTTGTATTAAGGATAGCGCGATACTAGTTTTATTTGTCGTCATTATTATATTACATGTATTTATGTATATTTTCCATTTGGTGGAAACGGATTTCCGGGAATATAGATGAGCGATTGCTTTTTTTTCTAAGATGACTGATTACATTGGTAGGCCTACCGAAACATAAGTAAATGAATGGTTTGTAAAGTTGTTATTCTTTAGTTTAGGCTATCAACTAATATCTTCAAATATCCATATTAAAATATTATAAATACACGGATTTACCAAAATAACAGGATGTAGAGGTTTTAATTAGTCTTAGATCCTGTTCAACAAAAGCAACAAACAGCAACAAAACTTGTAGTTGTATTTCCCAATACAGTGTCTTTTCCAAGTTATTTATCCTCACAAAAGACCCGCTACTTTTCTGCAAGGCACACAACTCTCTTATTTTTTGTACAAAATACGCTTGATTTGGGGGAGGGGCGAGATGTCGTTTAGATGCCTACATATCCGGTGGTCCACTCTGGAGCACCTAGCCAAGTAGATCAAGCGCTATGGGAAGCAAAGGCTACCAGTGGCACCTGGGATAGGACTTGGCACACAGTTCGGTGAGCTTGGGCAACAGTTGCACGCACTCAGGCATGGGGCGAACTGACACTGGAGTGATGAAATTCAAGAAATATGAAGTGAAAGGAAGCCGTGGTGAACAAGAACAAGTCAGAAATATTTTATATAATATGTTTTTTTTAAAAACATTTTACGTCTCAAGCAGCAAACTTGATTTAACACTTGCTGGTCTTCAATGGCCCCATTAATGTAAAACTATCAATATGAATAAGGTGGTATTGAAAAACCCACACTAGAACATTATTAATGTTACTAATAATAGGCCCTACTGACGGAAAAAAGAAACTGCACAGTTCAAGTGTTTATATTTTATTCACTCACACAACAATTACTTTCAAATTTTACACACAGAGTTGTATGAGTAATGACCATCAACAGTGATTGTTTTGTTGTGGGTTTCGTATGCAAGGTGACTTAATTTGGGGTTAGTTAAATAGAGGTACCAGAGACTACACGCATGTTGGGTATAAAACTTATTAAAAGCCCAAAATTACACATTGGCAGAATGTGTTTCAGTTGCTACCAAAAACCATCATTTTGCATCCTTTACAGTTTTCATTACCATGCCGTGACTGTCCGAAAATGGCCGTTAGATGGGAACGCTGCAAGCTCAACAGATACAATATCGAGTTGACAAACAGCTTAACGTGCACAGAAACACTGTTGGCAGTTTATGGAATCAATTTCTAGCGTCAAACACAATCTCAGATTGAGATGGATCGTCTTTGTGACACCAACATTTACCTCATGAGCTGGCTTGCGATGCCGATAATCTGTCACCTAATGAATATTTGTGAGATGTGATGGAACGCCTTAATTTTACAACTTAACGTTGTGTGGCGTCGTGGTCTAGTGGTAAACACTCGGCTTTCAGACCGAGAGGTCAGGGGTTCGAGGCCTGGTCGACGTTTAGTCCTTGAGAAAGGCAATTTATACACATTTCTTCGCCTCACTCATGCGTTAGAGGAGTACCCAAAGAAAAGCAGTGAAAGATCTTGTCAGAATGATACAGTGATGCATTTTACTTGCTGCCCCTTCTGTGAATTCTTACACACTTTCTAAGAACTTTGGTTGGGACTGGCCTGTCGGAGAAGTCATGTAAAGCGCTTAGAGTATATTAGTGGATAAGCGCTATTTAAACACGCTCTTTACTTACTTCACTATTAAAAACTAACCTCAAAATTTGAATGAACTAGAAAGAGATCCTTGAATAATATGGAAAAACCTTCAACAGGCTTTCATTCCTCGACTGATCACGATTGTGACTTTGCAAATCAAGATCAGCAACGTTCGGATGTGTTAAAGAGCTGTGAGTACAGTTGTCTCTAATCATTATGTGACACACTAAGATGCTCTTTTTAATGGCGTTTCTAAAATGGTATATCACAGTGCAATCATCAACGCATTTTCCTACATTAATTACTACAACGTTGCGCAGTTTCTTTTTTCCGTCAGATTGTTAAGCATCAAATTCGTTTAAATTATAAAAAACCCCCCCCAAAAATATCTAATATAGCCAAAAAATCCCAAGTGAAACTTAATACAACTTTTAAATCTTTGTGAGTTTAAATTATGAACTCAACAGTGAAAAAAGAAAAAAAAAACGCATGCTCTAAAATTAATAAAATAGAAGAAAGGGCCCAAAGAAATGCACAAACATGAAAAAGGGAAATTTCGAACATGAAGGATTAAGATGTAAAGGAAACTTAAAATAGGGAAGATATTATGAAGATATGTTAAAATTTCTATAAAGAGCTATAGGACAAAAACAATCCAAGGCACCCGAATCCAAATGACTACTAATACTAGTGCTGGCAGAGAAAAGGCATAAGGGAAGGGGAAGCTTGTCTTTAAGAAACAAGAAATTTCAAAGCCTCATGACCAGATAAAATAACAAGAGATTATAGACTGAGAGAAAAAATCGTTATAAAATACACTACAAAATGCTTCAATATTATTTTGTTCTTTTATACCGATGCGCCTGTTGTTGTTGCAAGCGATGCAGTGGTTGTAGTCGTCGGTGTTGTTGTCGTCGTCGGTGTTGTTGTCGTCGTCGGAACTGTTGTAGGCGTAGTAGTGGTGGTGGTTGATGTCGTTGTACTAGTGGTCAGCCGGAGAAATGACTGTACGCTCTCCGTTAACTAAATCGGTTACAACAACGAGAAAACAATGACGAAATATTAGAAGGCTCAAAAGCTAGAAAACAAAAACCACAAGGAAAAAAAGGCTATGCGCTAAATGCTACGCCCACTATCTGAAAAACTTGTCTCATGTTCAACTTTTAACGCTTCCACCCCCCTGGCCCCTCTGGTTAAAATCTTTTTAAAAGGAATATTTTAAATTTGCTCCTACCACACACTTACGTCCACCCTAAGTTTCTCCGCGCAGCCAATTTAAACACCGTGCACTTAATACACATAATAGTCCGTTCTTGGCTTTAAAGATCGTCATTTTTCAACTGTTAAAGTTGAGCCTAATAAGTGTTGTGAAATAACGAGAATTGTATGATGACCAAAGCCTCTATCACGTTACTACAAAATTTATGTAAAATCATAATACTGTTTATAGTTTTCAGTTTGTAGTTTCGTGTGTAAAAGTAGATGGGCAGCACCAGGAGAGATGACACGGCGGTTTATTATGAGGAAATTGAAGAAATGATAGTCCTGCTCACAAAGGTTCTGTTTTCATATAAAACATAGTAGCCAATTAAGAGAATGTTGAACAAAATTTGATTAACTGACAGGGAAATTCCGCCGGGCATCATCACCCCTACCTTCCTCAAACTACTAAAGAAATTATGTAACGCAAAATTTATGAGTTTTCGTGCAAATTTTAGGATTGATTGATTGATTGAAATTTTTACAAGCCCAGTCCATCATTAACGATGAACTCAGGGCTTACGATCTCTTCAGCTGTAGTTTATTTCGATACTTTAATCTTGCCAACCTATCTCATACATTAAAATCAAGTTTTAAAAATCTTAGATACTTTTTACAAGTTTTAAAAGTTTTCTAGGAAAGAAAAAATGTCAACGAAAATTATCTTTATATAACCTGGAGCGAAACTTATCAATAAAAATTCTGGCAGAAAACCGTTTTTTATCGACATTCATACGATACGATTACTCTGTAAAACAACTTTTATGGTATCTAACACACGCCCACACACTCCAAATAACAGCAGCATAGCCTAAAGTACTGATTTTAGTCTTAGTTCAATACAAAGTAAAAAAAAAGTACATGTAGTGAAAATAATTGATGCTTGGTGAAGCTGACAGATTTTAACATTTTCAGTGTTGTAGTGAGTAGGCTACACAAAAGCACATTGTTATGGAAGTACAATATTTAAGAAAAGAAATGATATCTCTCTCTGACCC
>BMAT01010806.1:364724-377598 GCA_019649035.1 Elysia marginata
TTTTGAATGTATACATATATCTATTTTTTTTTAAATTGTGCGCCTCGAGCTTTTGTTTCATTAGATTAGGCGCTTTACAAATGTACATTATTATCATTTTTATTCTCTTCCAGGAGAGTAACTTTAGGTTTTGATCAGTCTTCACTTAAGATCTGTCCAATGACTTAACAAAGAGCACTTTTACAAAAACTGGCCTATATTTACAAATTTCACTTTTTTTCTAACGTAAACACAACTAAAAGACTGTCTAAGGACTTTGTATAAAACATTCTTAGAACATCTTGTTTTAAAAACTCTGTTTTTATATCAATATGAATTATTCATTAGCGCTATTAAATCATTGTTAGCCTCTTGGTCTTACTTAACCTTTTTTGTAAAAAATAGCCAGGCCTTACTACCCTTGGTCAGCAACTGGAAAAGAGAGATGATGCTAATATCATGGCTGCCACCTGCCAATGCTGCGTGTAAGACTAACCACAAACACGGTCTCATCAAAAGTGAGCTTTTAATGTTTTAATAAATAATAATAATAACAACAACAACAAGAACTACATTGAGGGTGATAATTATGTAGATAACGAGAGGGGAAGCAAATGCTCAACTCTTGGGGTATCCTGATATAAGGCCAAGAAACCAGTCAATGCACGGATGAAAGATAAAAACATTAACAGCACAATAAAGATGAAAATCACCCAACTTCAACTTTTAGAGACAAAATTAGAAAGTCGTAAAGTTTTTTCAGCAGTGGCTTTGTCATTTACATTAGTCTCTTTCTATAAGTTTAATTGGGGTGCAAAAAGCATCCTTATTCTATTGTGAGTGACATAGTTTATGTTCTACTTTGTCAGTTACATTAGTCTCTCTCTATAAGTTCAATTGAAGTGCAAAAAGCATCCTTATTCTAATGTGAGTGACATAGTTTATGTTCTACCTCAGTAACACCACCGTTAAGGTGTCTATCTTCTTGAAGAGTAAAACATCCTAACAACACAGGTGCAGCTAAATTTTAAAAGTCGATACCACCTTAATTATAGCTAACGTTACCCTTGAAAGAAAGTCTTGGTTGAGACAATACGGTGTGACCAGTGGACAAAAAAAAAGGACAGGGACCGTTTAAAACACCGTTCAGTTCTTTTTAGCATACATCATTCACACATTGTTAACATATTATCGAACAAACCATTAGTTTTGAGAAAAGGGGTGTTCAATAACTCCAATTTGAATAGGAAATCGAAAATCCGTGCATATAATGCAGAGGTCTACGTCTATAAGAGGACTGTAGCATTACAATTGAGTCTTTGGTGAAAGTTATTTACAGGAGAAAAGAATCGTGGGAAAACCTTCCTTTACACAAAAAATCACCGTTTTTCACCTTCAATCATTTAAAGAGTTTCATGTCAAAACATGACATGCCGGGTACGACATTATTTACAATGTTGCAAACTTTACTTTTGAATATTAAATTGTGATTGATTTCGTGTTTTCAAAATGGTTTTTTTTCTTGAAACAATAAATACCGCTGCGGGAAATTCTATGAAATGTTTAATTCCTTTATAAGCAAGATAGAAACGGAAAAATTATATATTTAAATTTTACCAAGTTTTCAAAAGGATGAATCTTTTTTTGTCCTGAAACTTTTAATTGATTGAGACACATTTGCATATATTAGTTGATTTTTATTATCTTGAGGACAACAAGCTTTCTAACAATAAAGTTTTCTGCCCGCCCCTTCAAAAATCGAACAATAATTTCAGATGGCTCCAGATGTAAACAAAGTGTCTTCGATTCATCGTTCAATCCTGAAAATTAGATCGGACTTTGCGCTCGCACCGAACCATCGAACATCGACAGACCGTTTCTAAATTGTTCAATAGATCGCAACTTGTCAGGTACCCTTATAAGAAGTACAGACATAAAATCTAGCTCAATTTAGTCCTGCTTACCTGTGGATAGAATATGTCTGGTAATGCAGTTTGAGCTGCAAAGCTAAGTAAAATAAATTATTGAGCATGACTGAGCATGACTAAGCTAGTCTTTCCTATAAATATAATACAGATCTACATAATCATAGAAACGAATTGTTAAATTTTAAATCTTTTTTTTTTTTAAATTTTGCGCTCTTTTTATATTTCAGAAAAAAGAGCTTTTAATTACATGAAGTCATCTTCGCATTTTGTGGGGATATAGATAAGACAGTAAGTTCAATTCAAGTCTCTATGGTGATTTTTCGAGGTTTAAAAATGTAACTCCAACAAATTCGTTTTCAGAATTCGACAAAACGAAAGTTTTCAATTTGTTGAACAAAGTTACAACAAAACAATCAATGTACGCAGACAGGATGTGTTCATTTAAATATGACATCGAAAGTGTAACTTTTTGGACCATTCGTCCGAAAACTGCAAAGTTTAATCTTAAACGAGAGAAAATTGAAAAACAGCAGTGAATTTAAATCTTAATTACTATGAAAGGCTACGCTTGCTAAATAAAAGCGGAGTGATATTTCAGTTTTCCAACCATATTGAAATAAAGTTTCGAAAAAAGAACCTCAAACATTTTAAGTTGCAAATTTTATAAACTTATTAAACTTATAAAACTAATAGGATCTGCCACTAAAATACACTTTACAGTCCTTTTTATGAACATACAAACAATTTAAAGCATATTATTAAACTAGTTAAATTTTAAGTCTTAAAATTCTATAATGTCTACATGTAATCCATGGACTCAACCAGGCACCTCCTCATTTTGGCATTATAGTCCTATTAAAGTAAACAAAAGAATGAAGAACTGGATATCATCTCAACAAAAAAATCAGCCCTAGTCATAACAAAGAGATTAATAAATGTGAGACTACATTATGCCAGTTGGTGATTTAAAATTTTTATTTTCATAACTTTCTCTTTCAGACGTCTTTTTTTACAATATAGAAATAATGATAGAATCAAAGCTTCATATTTTTTGAATGATTAAAACTTTGATCTTGTATCGTTATCAAAGACTGATTACTACGATACCCTCTGAAAATACAAAATATGAACGATTACTTGCATGAAGGATGGGGGTTTTATTCCAGTGATAACTATTGTTTTGACCGTCATTACTTTTTCATATTCTAAAATGATATCTCTATAATTATGTTGATTTGACCCGATAACCTTGTTCAAGTTGTTGGTGACTTTTTTGTATATAATCGGTAAAGCACATAATTATGAGGCAATCTTTGTAGATGTGTTTTTCACCTGGGGCTCGACCGTTGTTATGCTTGTTGATGCTTTCTCTCTTTTCATATTTTGGTATATTATTTCATAAAAAGCGCGCTCTCTGTTGAATTGTTCGATATCTTCGTAATTTTCGGTACGAAATTTTTATGTAAAATTTTAGGTGACTATTTGTTTTATCACTTTTGTGTTGGTGACCTGCTTTGCCACTTCGTCATTGATTTTAGGGTTATCGAGTCTTTTCTTGTTGAGTATTTTGATTGCTTTGAGCGTTCCTCCACCGCTGACAGATTTATCAATATCTTCAACCAGTTGGTCTAAGCAATGTTATTGCCTATTAGTTCTTTTGTTTTTGACGTATTCTAATTCTATAAAGGACGTGAATTCTTTCTTTCTAAGTTTGTAGGCATTGGTCTTATATGTTTCTTAAGAGTTTTGAGTTTTTATACTTACCTTATTTTGCAATTCCGACAACTTCTTTATTACTTTATCATAGATTTTAAATGTTTGTTTTTTTGCATAAGGGCATCGCTTATGTTGGTATTACCAGCCTTTTCCATTGACTATTTAATATGTTCCCATTGACATTTTGCTCTTTGGTTGGGGTCATTTTACAGAAAGAAATTCACTACTTTTTTGTTTTTGAATTGGCACCCTAGTTGCTCTTTGATTTGCCATGTAGCACAGGTTATGTTGTGTTACCTTGTTGTTGAAGATTACTATATATTGAACTTGGATTGTTCGAATGTCATTTTCACAATATTTCATCTGAGCTCTCTTTTCTATTTCCGTGTGGCTGTTCATTTGTAATAAGGTGATTCGACCTTGTTTGCTTATGATATGATATAAAAAGTTTGTTTTTATCACAAAAATCGACTAGGTTTTTACCATACTCTTTTCTAAGTAATCTTGCGAAACTTACCAAACAACTTTCTTCTCCATTACTTTTTCCTACTTTAGAATTAAAGTAACCTGCACAGATTACTAAGATATTGTTTGATAAAGAGTCTATGAGTGTTTGTTATTCATAATTAAACTTTCCGAGTTTGTCAAGGTTGTCTTCACAAAAAGTTATGGATGGGGCATGTAAGTTTATAATTGGGATTAAACGAAGGCCTTCTAGTTACCATCCCAAAATCAGAAAATTCAAAACGGACACCATCCAATCTACGACCTATAATACTCTTAACTCTGCCTGGAAGTTTATTTCCACTATTGTTCACTATTGTTTTTAATCGTATAAGACCGAGGGTAGAAAATTAGGTACATAATCACCCTACAGTCAAAGCATATTTAGACCAAACCGCAATACATCAGACGTAGTATGGGCTTACCGATGGATAACGGCCGTGCACATCAAACCTCTGATGTGGCGATTTTCCACGATACGGCGAATCAAACCTCTTTTGTCAGTTTCCAGATTTGATGCGCCCGTAATATGCAAGGTTGACAAAGGTATTGTTACCCAATCTCTGAGGTTCATTTTTATGTTGCAGAAACATTGAGTAATACAGATTTAAAATTTAAACAAGTACCTAAAACCAACAACAATGTTCTTCTGTTTTTTTTTCAAAGTAATAATTAGAGTCACGATTATTCATGAAGCATAATTTTGTTTAATTCAAGTTAAAACATGAAGTAAATTGGGGCGAAAGCAGTATAACTATTTGATTTCTCATAGTAGCCGTTGGTTGTTTTTTAGGTCCTATGTATGTTATGTTAGGTTAGAATTTCTTTTTCCTTCAGAGAAGGTAACTTTTTACCTATAAAATCGATGTAAGAAAAGTAACAAAAAATTTAGAGTTAAGTTCAAGTTTATTTGGACAGAAAATTTTTACAATTCAAAAGCATTTTTTCTTCAAAATTATCATTTCAGATCGATTGAAAGGACAAAAAATATTGCACAACTATGTGAATTTATTTCACTATTTTAGGAAGAAAAGGAAAAAAACAACCTTGATCAGTTGTAACCCTGAAAAAAAAATCCAACAATACTTATATCTCTGTTTGTCATAAAACTTAGAACTAAATTTACGACAAACGTTACATTGATAAGAAGTTTTATCATCAAATACTTTACTCCAACAAACATGATCGGCTATTTGGATAGTTGCCTGTTTAGCACTTAAATAAGAATTATCTTAGACCAAGATTGTACAGCCCTAATGTAGCAAATTTTCTTAAAATGCATAAACAGCTATAGAAAGTAATGGTTTTATCTGCTGGGTGTGGTTTAACATCGTCCTGGTAATGATCCTCAGACCAGTGTAGAGACGTTTGGCGGTATCGTTGTACTAAGCTTTCCATCTCTTGTGGATCCTGTAAGAATTTCCAGCTATCTGCATGGTCCAACTTGGGAATGATTTTTTCCATCTTGTGTGCAGCAAATAACTCTCAAACCGACAATAGTTCAACCTCATACTGTCTTTCCAGGCCTAAGTGAGGAAAAGACAACGACGTTGTCAAATATTCTTAAAAGTGGTATGTCAGGCAAGGGACTTTTTGTAGAATAACTTTCAAAGGATATTTTCTTCTTTTTCAAATTTTTGCCACTGTTTCATGGTTGCACTCCATATGATTAGGCTCTTTTGCCAGATAGTTTTGCTCAGTTGCAATGCCCTGAGTCTGGGCAAGCACTCTAAGCATTTTGGACATGTTTGAGCCCCATTTTGACATATGCACCAATCACCCTAAAAGATGCACTTGTCATTTTATTGGGCAGGTAGCCATGCCCCCCCCCCCAAAAAAAAAAAAAAAAAAAAAAAAAAAAAAAAAAAAAACAAACTGCAGCAGAACTCATTGGCTGTGAGGCTTCCCTCTACTAAATGGCATAATTTATGTAACAATCCACATCAGCCGGCCCTAAATCAAATTAGTAAAGTTGTTAACCGTGAGTTTAGTCCTGCAATTATAGATTGGATACTTGCATGGCACAATGCCACAGCTCACATCCATATTGACAATATGAAGTAAGAACCATTTCCCATAAATTAATAGCGGAGTAGACATGGAGACCCAGTCTCCACAGGGATCTTTTCAGCGACAATTGAAGACTTAATTATTCCAGAAAGCAGAGCTGACACACGGTACCGTATAAATATAGATGGAGAAACCCTAACAGACCGGAGATTCACTTGAGATGTAGCCCTTCTCACAGAAACATCAGAACAGATGGAGATACGAATAAATATACATGTACTCGTACATAAGACTATTAGTGAAACTATATGGCTATAAACGCACAAAGGAGAAACAAAATACCTTATCCCGGTCCAAACAAAGTATTCATCGAAAACGAAGAAATCGATAAAGTTAAAAACTATAGCTACCTTGGTAAAAAACATACCTAAAAAGACCACGAAAGAAGAGATGACATGTAGAATCAGGGCTTGCTGGAGCTGTTTTGGTAGAAATAGGGAATATTCTTGAAAAATTATATGCCCATATGGCTTATGAGACAAATCTTCGACCGCTGCATTCTCCCGTCTATAATGTATGGTTATTAAACGTTTTTAGATTTAAAGGTAAACGATAAAGACCATCCATAGAAATGAGAGGAAGGACAGGGGCGCAAGGTGCAGTCCGATTCTTTCTTAAACAAAAGCAGAAACCAGCTGGACAGGTGGCATGAAGCCTAGCTTAGCGGCAACAGACGAACACAAGGATTAGCGGAGTTGCCACCACAACAGGACCAAAGATGCAAAGGTAAACAAAAGCGAAGACGCCGGAACATCGATCAGCTGAAAGGGTATGGAGAGCTGATAAGCAGAGCTACTTCCGGCACTGGAGGAACACAGCCTCGTAATCAATCGCAGATAGGTACGAAACTAACGTACATGATGAAATAATACAGCCTGAAGGTCCATGAAGAATAGCAGAGATTTCGGGTCTTTCTTTTAATTTGTCTCTTGTCTTTTCTTCCTGAGCGCATTGGTATTTACATTTGTACTGATATGGTCGTTCCATGTCGCCCTGTTCGTGATGAACATAATTACATCTGGTATTGGTTTTTGCGTGGAAAACACAGGACATAAAAAAGCTTTACTGTAGACAAAGCATATAGATATAGGTATCTTTTTATGAGAGTTAAAATCAGATCATTTATTATAACAGAAAAGAAAGGCATATAAATTTAAAAAAAAAATAGAAAAGTTCATATTAATTTTTTTACAAAGTGACAATACTTAGTCCCTGAATTGCACAGTTACTCAAGCGAAGAAACAAAGAAACAGAAATCTCCTCAAAATGTCCCACAGAATCAGTATTAAGGTAATGAAAACTGGTTTTTTTGTTACTTTAATATGACTTTGTTCTGCATTAATGGTGTTGCATGCCAGTATTTTTATTTACGAAATCTTAAACAGCATTATATCTAGTCTATTTTAAAGTCCTGCCAAGACGAATTTGTAAACCGATTGCTGTCTTTTTACAATTGTTATACAGTAAGGTTATGCTTTTTAAACAACAAAAAAGTAATTTTGACTTCATGAAGAAACTTAAATAAAAAGTTCGTTGCGTTTTTGGCGTAGGCATATATATATATACATATATATATATATATATATTTCCTTATCCCAAGTCTATTTTCACCTAAATTAAACCTCAGATCTATAAGGTTGTTACAATAGATTTTTGATTATTTGAGAATATTAGTGTCTTCTAAAGCCCATGAATATAAAATCAAAACATTAATCAGAATTTCTGACACATTTTGGTGAACCCTCAATAAAACAACATCTTTTACTCTCCTCATTTCTTGCAGGTTTTGCTTTAGCAGTGATTGAAAAAACTTTATCTTTCCATGCAGTTCTTCCATTCTGAATGTGCCAGCTGTGTTATCCTGCGATGCCAAATGGTTAAAAAACGTACCTTAAAATGACTTAGCTTTGTATTAACGATAGCATAAAAACATGTTGTGCAATAAACAATGAATAGTTGAACAAACTGAAATTTGGCATCCCTAGTTATTATATGCGATAAGGGCTTTTGTAAGATAACCATGGTGCTAATTTTTGTATCGCGCTTAATGTTGGATTTTCTACTAACCACATTTGGTCAAGGTTGCTGTATGGATCTCAGAATTGGGCACAGGCTGACTGTTTTTTGTCAGGGCTGTTACATCGATTTAAACTGACCATACATGTATTTAGTCTGCTGTATCGACACCAAAAATGGACTTAGAGGTAGACTGACCAGATAGAGTTATGTCTGATGTATTAGCCTCATTGCTAGACTTAAATCGGCTAGATTTAACACTCACAGCTGTCGTGTTCTCCTCAGTGCATTAGCAAGACTAACAGTATATGGTCAGGGCTGCCGCATCAAACTGAGAGTTATGTTTAGATTAAACATTAATTTTCGTCACGGATGCCCCATCGACCTCGGAGCTAGATACAGACTGACCATATTTGGTCACTGCTGCTTTGTACCACCAGTTTTGGATTCAGACCAATTGAATTAGGTCAAAGCTACAAGATTGTCCTCAGCGCTGGAATTAGACAGACCAGACATGGTTGTAGCTGATATATCGACGTCAGTGCTGGACTTCGACTGACCAGCAGAGCTGACATTCTCTTTCTCTGAATCAGAACTTAAACCGAAAGACTTGGCCGCCACAGGCATCATGGGTGCCATCGGTGTTGTGACTTTTGTCTCTTGGGTTGTGCGCGCACCCGCTTTCTTAACATGGTTATGTTCTTTTCTGCCCAGGGTAGAAACACCGCCAGCTTTACGTCCACAACCTCTGCGACAAAACCAAGGGTGGAAGAAGAGCCTGAGGAAAGTTTCTCTAAATTGTCTTCCCGTGACGCAGTAGATGGCGAAGTTGGTGGCCGAGTTGAGGAGCATCAGGGTATCAGCGACAGCAGAAAATCTGCAGAACAATATATTTATTACAATAAAATGGGTGTAATTCGCCTAGGAAATTGTAAATGTTGCCGGCGTTAAGATGTCTAGGAAAGTAATGGAATATTGGCTAAAGGAAAGGACTGTTATATAAAAAAAAAACACGCAATCATGCTAAAAAGCAAAGTATCCTATCACGAGGGCCGACAGTTTGGTGACACTTATAGTAGTAATCGAGTATAATCCCCCCCCCAAAAAAAAAAAAAAAAAAAAAAAAAAAAAAAAAAAAAAAAATAGACTCACGCGTAGCAACATAAGGTATTTGAAATACATAAATATAAACATCTATAAAGCGAGCTTTCACAATGGCCGTGAAAAATATTTCTCAAGACAATATAATGCACTTTAAACACGAATATCCACCAGTCTATCTATCGTAGATCCTCTCATATAATGTAGGTCTTTGATGGTCTGTTTTTTTTTCAATTACACATGCATACTCCACTACCGATCAAGATGTCAATCCAATTATATTATTCAATTCGTAATCTGCCTTACAATTTTTATTTGTATTTTAATTTATTCAAAATCTAAGAACACGTAATCTGCTCTTCTCTTGTAATTTGATTTACAAAATAACATTTTAATATATTATTAGGCTGAGGCAAATATTCGTTAGTGAAAGAAAATTCTAACCATGACCAGTTCCACATTTGAAATCTACTAGATCGATCTGTGCATTATAAATTTATATACGAAAATTGATTTGTTTGGCTGAAGGCAGGTTTAAGATCCTTGAACGCACAATAGGCAGAAGAGTACTACCATTTTAGTCGCCACAATCTTAATTTCAAGCACAATACTTTGGTAAAACTTATAGAAAAAGAAACAACAAATCCCAGCGTTGTGAGAGAAATAAAATTTCATTTGAGTACAGGGTAAAAAAAATCTACAAATTTAACTTTTTGCAACAATGTTTCTTTTCCCAAATAAGGAAACCTCCACGAATTTTTTTTTGTAAATCTTCCACTCTTTTTCATGAATTTTTTTTATTTCTTCTTACGTATTATTCAATATTTGAAACCATCAGCACAATTTTAATTAAAACATATGATGCCAAAACAAAGGGAAATAAAGCTATACGATTTAGTCTTAAACTTTAAGTTAGTGTTTCTTACTTATAGTTTTTTTTAAGTTGGAGAGAGAGTGAGAGAGACAGAGACAGAGGGAGAGAGAGGGACACAGAGAGAGAGAGAGAGAGAGAGAGAGAGAGAAAGAGAGAGAGAGAGAGAGAGAGAGAGAGAGTATGCAGATCGATAAAAGATGAATGAAAAATTTAATATATGGTCATAAAGTTGTCATGAAGCACGATTTCTATAATTCAAGTAATAATCATGATGAAAATATCAAAATATTGTCGATTAAAGTAAAAACAACCTTCATTATCATAATGATAATAACCTTGAAGACGACGACAAAAATTGTAACGATGGTAAACAAGCTTAGGAATGCTGTAACGAAGTCTCATCAAGGCGGTCTAAATACTTGACCAACCAGCCCAAATGTGAACAAACTTGTGGATTGATTTAGTTTTCATCTAGCCCTTCCAGTTATTGGTATAAGCTCGAAAAAAGCAGTCACTTTTTTTTAGCCTAGGGCTGATCTTTTACATGAGAGATGTGTTCGGTTCTCGGCGTTTGGCCCAGTTCTCAGACCGTTCAAGAGGTTAACCATTGCATGTATATATTGCACAGTACCTGTTGACTGGAACTGGTGCCTCTTCATACTCGGATAGTCCAGCCAACATGCTCAGGGCTATGCCCTCCATCAGCTGGACGACTAGGAAGATAACAGTCATAGAGAAAACCATCACCGTAAGGCGCTTTTCTCTCGCCGTGCGGCTCTTGAAAAAGAAGAAAGAGAGAGCGAGAGATGTAAACGTAGAAAAGGAGATACAGGCAAAAAATGCTACCTATTAGTGTGAATGGGCCGGATGTAATATAATTTTCACACCTTTAGGCGCTAATAACATTGCATTATTCTGCTCCTCCGAACAGAAAAAACCCTCACGAAATCATGAATATATTGAGAGAGTGTATTACATTTTTTTATTTACATCTATTTTAACTTAGAAGACAATAACATATGGACTTTTAAACAGTTTTTCTTTAAAATTAAAATATCTAAATCCCAATCATTTGCAATAATCGCGAGACAGTAAAGAAATTGCGAAAGTAAAAACGTTGCAAAGTGCATGAGATGTAAATTGTTTTTCAAAAGCATGTTCTCAAATTTAAATTCCCGACATCAGACTGATTTGAAATGTACGCAAGACTAGGAGACAAGAAATTAAATAGGGCCATTTGCCCTTTACTTTTATAATCTATTTTATAACCTTAAAACTGTTGTAAAGAGAGGTAACCATACATGTCCCTGTGGGCATCATTGTTTCCCATTTTTCTCTATGATTATGCACGTTAAGTCATCTGTGTACTCGTAACATCACTTAATGCTTTTAAAAAGTAGTAGAAATCTGTCACGTCCATGATACTCGAACAGCTGTTGGCCGTTGGCTTACAAGAGCATCCGATGGGAGTGTCCATGGCGGAATCGCCTTGAGCACGGAAATACCACAAATCACCCATTATTTGTGGAGTCGTGGTCTAGTGGTAGACGCTCAGCTTTCGGAGCGAGAGGTCCACGATTCGAGTCCCTGTTTTGACAGGTCGGAACTTAGCCCTGGATTAAGACACTTTTCACAGATTTCTTCGCGACTGATTGATTGATTGATTGAAAGGTATTTTTTACAAGCCCAATTCCACTTCAAAGGTGCTCTCAGGGCTTGGGTCCCGATGAAAATTTACGGGCTGCCACCCAGAGACTAGCGGGGATACCATGACTTAGCCTTAGCCGGTCACATTATACTGACACCGACCCAACCAGTAGGGGCCCGGACTGTGCTCGGCTGTGTTTCGAACCCGCGACCTCTTGTCCACGGAGCGAAGCCACTACCAACTGAGCTATCTTCGCGACAGTCAGCCGCCATGAGCATACCAGGCTGTGGGTAATGAAAGATCTGGCCAGTATGAAGCGTGATGCATTTTAACTACTGCAGCTCTGAGAGTTCAGAAGGTAATTTGATTGATCATGGTCTGTTTGGGATCCCATGTAAAGCGCTTAGAATATTTTGGTAGTCTAGGCGCTACTAAAAAAGCCCCTTACTTACAAAATATATGTTAAACACGATTTAAGGTCAATGAAAACCTCCAGTAACCAGCGATAGCTAACCTATTTTCTGGCTGACTCTACCCTTGAACACCAAACAGCTAATGAGACGTGTACAAGACAAAGTTTTCGTGAGACAGAGATTGATCTATGGGCGCTTACAAGACAATGTTTTCGACAATCTTGGCCTTGTTCACTGCATTATAAGTTTATCTTTCACGATATTTAGCCTCTCCAAGTCCTCTCTCTCCACAATCGGTGATGAGATTTCAAGTCATATCTAGAGTAACCGTCCTTGGCAGCATTTCTAAAACGGAAGCGTATTTTTTCCTTCTAATTTGCATTGCTTTGTTTTCATCATAGTATTGAGCTTTCCTTTGATAATTTATAATAACCGACTCTTGAAGCATTAAACCACCATTCAAGAGTTAGTTGAACACTTTACCAGTCAAAACAATATACTTTGTTCAATGTTTTAAAACCCTGCATTCTATACTACGATTATGTTTATGGCTTGTTTTCTCATATATCTCTCTGTAAATTTTCTTCTAAGCTTGTTAAGTCTGGTGTCTTCATATCTGTACTTT
>BMAT01010806.1:383659-394904 GCA_019649035.1 Elysia marginata
AGGCTGTGTGTACAAAGAAAACAAAATTGGACCTAACACAGATCCCTACCCGCTGGAATTAATTACCTCCCTTAAATTGAAATAATAACTAGTGTACATTGGATAATGTATGGGCATCACAGCTGAACAGAACTAAAGGGCCACCTAGTTGTTTCAATTACTCTTTAGGCATATCAATGGTGGGTTATCATTTTGAAGAGTCGCCACGTTGACTGATAAACAAGTTGATTGTGGTTAGTGTAAATTCACTTTAAATTCACGAAAGAAATTTGTCTTTCCTAGCAACCAAAAAGCGCTCAATGATTCGTCAAACATTCGGTAAATTTTATAAATTTGAAGGCTTTTTTTGAAACAGGTTATACAACTGGGCGATAAGCTCGGTTAAAAACAAAACCTTTCTTGCATTTTGCCTCTTATTGAATTAACAGCAAGCAAATTTTATACTCCTTCAACTTCATTCGAATCTTTTGGGAAACCTCCAAACTGAAGTGGCTTTAACTTTTCTTTAGCAGTATTGTTACTAGTAGACGCTGTAAATGTATAGAGACCAGGCTATAATGATGTCAATATCTAACAAAGACTTACCTGCAGAGATCGTGTGCTCTGAAAGGCCAGGCGACAACCACGTATCTCTCCAGAGTGATAACAACCACCAGGTACGCGAGACAGGTCTGGAAGATGTGCGGCAGCGGGTAAAGGATGCTGTTCAGGTTTGGAGTTGAGATGCGGGTGCAGAATGATAAAGAAAAGATTAATAATATGCCCATTTTAGTTAACGTGCTCTACCAAAAGACAAACATCATGCTTTTAATGATTTGATCATACAGAAGATAGTGATTTTGGTCAAAGCGGAAGAATATTTTTCTTTTTTTTTTTGCTAAATGATTTTTGCGTGCATTGCTCATCTCCTGTGGCATTGCAAGTCTCGAAAGCTTAATATTACATACCGAAAACACATTTAATTCTTAGCAGCTTTTTGAATACTTCAGTCATGATACTTGTTTTAAAAACATTGGTTTGTCCTGGTGATGCGATTTGAAACGAAGAGTGGTATACACCGATTTGTTCTGCTCTTAAGTCTCGATAAGACTTATGAATTATTTTCCTCAACATTTGAAACTCATGAACTAGAATGGGTAGTTGGATTTTATAAATTAACATGTAGAGCGGATAGCTAAAGTTTGCCATTGTCTATTTAAAAAAACAACTGTTCCAATTACCATTTATGTATAAACTAATAGTGAGAGAAGCCCTAACTGTCATTATTGTGGATACTTTTAGCAACAGCCTATAGTAAGAACAAGAGTTGAAAGTAGTAAACAGTTTATTTTAAAGTAAAATAATGCTCAGAATCCCATGGAGCACAAATAAATCAATTGATACAGCCTTGAAAAAAGCTAGGAAGCAAAAGACATTAGTTAAAACCTTACGAAAAGGTCAGGCTTCTTTTCTTGGCCACGTGATGAGGAGAGAAAAACTTAAACATCTCAAAACAAATGAAAGGGTCGAAGGAAAAAGAAACAGAGGAAAGCAAAGGGAGAAACATTGAATGGGCTAACACTAAGTCTTGGGAAATGACGAGTGACTGAGGCATTGGAAACAACGAAGGATCGAGCATTATGGAGAGACTTTCACCAACGCTACGAAACACGACACATCATCATCATCATCATCATCATCATCATCATCATCATCATCATCATCATCATCATCATCACCATCATCATTATTATTATTTTTCAGCAAACTGCATTAAAAAGAGGGAAGTAGGTATTTGAAGAAATATTACTTAAATTTGCTAAAGTGTGTAGAATAGCGTGCAAAAAAGAAAATACACTTGAAAATCATGGCTTTCGCCATCCGAATTTTTGGTTTCGATGTGTGAAAATTTTGTCTGAGGACCTAACAGTGTGAGACAGTCTACCAGCCGCTCTAGATCTAATTTTAAAACCTACCTCTCTCATGAACGATTACACCAAGGTGTAAAGCTAACGCCAGAACTCAATAGGCCTACACAGTGTCAGGTTTTTATGATTTCATGAAAAAATCTTAGCACGTTGTAAAATTTAGCCTGTTAGGATTATCTAGGGCATGGCAAGTACCTCTAAATGCGGAACGAGCAACTCTAAGGTAATTGATCTTTCCTTTTGTATACACGTAAGGCCAACTTTTGTAGCGTTAGTTGTGAGTGGAAACATTCCAACAGATTAGATTACTAGGCTTTCAAGAGCATATCAGTAAAAGGCTAGCGCACAAGCACAAAAAAAAGATCGGATCTAGAAATGGCACGTAACAGCATCAAAAGCCTTAATGGCCACTGCGATCATTTGAACTGAGGTGCTCTGTTAGGTTTTCATTTTCTAAAAAATGTAGATCTAGACTGTGCCATGTGCGGCGTGTGCCTAACTTAGATGTACAAACAGTATTCTGACAATCTAGTTTAGATGACAAGAGTCTTAATCTGGATCTGGTTTGGGAACATTTTTCAGATCTATGTACCAAGAGCATAAAAAAGATGCAGACCTAAGATAGCCGCTCCATAAAGTAATCGAGATTAACCTAGGATCTGGAGATTTTATACCCTGTTTCTCCAAAACACTGCAGTGTTCTAGTTCTAGCACGATATCACCCTAACTTGCTAAGATTTAGATCCAATCCATATTTAGATTTCACCTTGTCTCACACAGACATCACGGCGATAGAACCAACCCGTAGTTTATCTGTTCTAGACCTAAATCTGGGATCCTGCAGGAAACCTAGAGTAAATCAAGATGTTCCTCCTACAGTAAAAGCTAATAACCTAAATTCATAAAGGAAAGATCCCGAGGTGGAGAGAGAGAGATAGAGATAGAAAGAGGCAAATAAATATATTAAAAGACAGAGTGAAAGGGCGAAAGAAGGATCAAATTAAAGTGGAAGGGAAGTAGAGAGCTAACGAAACAGTATGGAGCCTTGACACCAAAGAGGAATAAAAAAACAATCTAAATATAAGTGACAAAAAACTTAGAACTATAGACGATAAGCCTACGAAAAAAAAACTAAAAAAAAACAAACAAAAAGATATAATATATGAGAAAATTAGGAAGGGAGGCAAGTTTTGACAGATCTGTCCTTTGTCCGACTATGTCAGGTGCTAAAAAACTACTCATTACAAAGGCAATTATATATAGACAAGAGTAAGATATAAAGTATAGCTACCCAACTTATCGTAGTAATAAATCTAAAGCCTTTTTCACATGACACGTATCCCCTGTGAAAGACTTCTTACTATGTGTAAGCAAACATGACCGCCGTCTAGAGTCCGTACGGAGTTTTACGGTATACATGTCATGTGAAACGGGCTTTAGAAAGTCCAAAACATGTGGTTATCAATAATATTTGTGGACTGGATAAACCATAGCAAAAGGTCACATAAGCAATCAGGCAGAACCCTATTGAACTGTGCGCTATGTATAATTACTATATAACTGATGTAATTATATTAAAGACTATCTTTATCATGGTCGTCTCGTGCATCCCAGTATTACTTCTCACTAAAGCTTTGAGCTTTAAACTTTTATCGGTATTAACTTTAAAGCCATTGGCTCATTTTATAACAAAAATGTTTCTATATATATCAGAACGGATTTCCTTAACCCAAGGCCAAACTGACAAAATAGTAATTTAATTGCATGTCATCAAAACTAGTAAACACAGGTACGTATATAAGCATACTTTAACACTCATTGAAATTAGCGTAATGGGGACAAAAAAGGCAAAATTATTTATACCCATCCAGAATGCATATCCTGTCATGTTCAAAATGAAATCTGTACATATATATACCCAACAAAGTTTAATTTACTCTACGAGAATGGTGATTTGAGAAATGCCATGATTGCATTATCTATTTTTCCTTAGACTAACTTAGCAATTTATAAAAGTCTAGTACAGAAAGAGTCTATATAATTTGAAGTTATCTGTTTTCTGTGTTTTCAGTGTTGTTGGCATATGAGAAGAATAGTGAAATTATTTCAACTACAGTACTGAGCCTCTCCTGCTTTTTTGAGTTGAACCGTGCCAGGTTACTTTTCAGCGCTTTTTATCAAACCATACTGATTTTTTGGAGAATCTAAAGAGTTTTACTTAACTTTAAAATTACTTTCCACAATGAAAATTCTGTAAATTCTTCCTATGCCTAAATGAAAAATTAGGGTCACATTGCACTACGAACCCCTTTTTGATGCTTTGTTTTTTTTTTACTTAATTGTGAAAGCCGCTATTGGAACTTTTTATTTTGAAAGATATACTCTAAATAGCCAATGCCTTCGATCCTTTGCAGATTGATATTGGGTTGATTAAACCTCGATATTATTTGGGGGGGGGGGGGTTGTGGAGTGGGGTATTGAACCAGCTTATTCTCTTGTTTCTTTTCTTTTTGCCTTCTTTGTTCTTGTTAGCCTTATCTTCATCTTTATTGAATTTAAAAGTTTGTTTGAATCTGCTTCTTTTCAGAGACTCTGTGTATATAGAGGATGCATGGTTAAAAATTTCTCAATTTTTCGAATATGTGTTTATTTTTTTCATGATGCTTTTTGGTAGGTTTTAGTAACAACAGAAGCGTGGTTTCTACACTTGTGGATGTAACTAACATTTTTGTTTGAATTCTTGTTCAGTTTGAACAAATCGTTCTTTAAATCAAGGGTTATATTGAGGACACTAATAATCTTCTTATTAACATCGATTATTATCTTCAGACCGTAATATTGAAATACTTTGCATATTTTGCTATTCGTGTCTTCGGCTTGCCGAGTTGTGAGGGAATAGGCTGATAGGTCGTCTATGTAAAGGCCTATATTGGCGTCTATCTCTTTCAGCAGCGACAGTAAGAACAAAGCTACAAACTCGCACGTCTCGGCCCCGTCATAACTTCCCATAGTGACGTCGAAGTTGGATGTTTTCTTACGCCAGGGTGTGTTGTTGTGGTAGAGAGCGTGTTTTATGATGAGTCGTTCTTCCTCCCTAATATAGATAGATAGATAAAGATAGCGACAGAGAGTAGCAGACAGAGAGATTGAGAGAGAGTGAGAGGGAAACAGTAAAACAGAGAGACGGAGTGGAAGGGCACCAATCGAGAAAATTTGACTACCAGTCCAGACACCAAAAATTGGACATATCTCCCTCCCCTGTGTTTAACACAACCATGTAAACACCCGACCATTTACTCAGAAAATATTTTTGATGCCGATAATGTTTTAACTCACATCGAAAACTGGAGCTCATAGATCAAAATGATACGTGTGAACGTCTGTTCACCGTAATTCATCAGCATATTGTTCAAGGGTAAAAATACCTGTATTTCAAAGCAAATGTCAAAAGTTAGGCTAAAAAAAGCGCTTTGTGTTTTTTTTCGTTACTAGATTAGGTACTACCAACCTGTATGTTCTTTTTAGGTTTTCAGCATAGGTAGCCGAGATAAGACCGCCCCAGCTGAGCAGCGCGATGTTCTCCAAGAACAAATAAGACAGCAGGAATGCCGTCTCTAGGCACGCCAGAGAGATTAGCAAAAATGGCGCTGACGATTTCTTCCTGAAAGAGAAGAAAAGTGATAAAAATCAATGGCCAATATTTCAGTTTTCTTTCCTTCTTACATTGATTCCATTTTTTCTGTTATTGCTATAGATTTTTGGTATTGTAATATTTGTCGTCGCTACCATTATAATTTGTCAACACCTTTTATTGCATTGATAAAATTAGAAATATGACTCTTCTTGTTCTTGTTCATGTTCTTGCTCTTCTTCTTCTCCCTCTTCTTATTCTTGTTCTTGTTCTTCTTCCTCTTCTTCTTCTCTCTATTATTTTTGCGTGATTTAAAGGGAAGCAAATACGTGACTCTTGAGATCAATTGAAATAAATCCAAGGAATCAGTAGATGCACGAGTGAAGGAGAAACGTATAAATAGTAAAAAAAAAATGTGCCAACCACCCAAATCAAATTAAGAAAGAAAATGTAGGCACATAACAAAATAAGGAGATCTAAACGTGTAGCCTATCGGCTCATCAGTAACGCTAGAATGAATTTTCTGTTATCGTAAGGGCAAACGATTAGACTAAAGGTTATTATTTTGTTCCGTACATATAATAACTGTCTTTACCAAATGAAGTGCGTGATTGGCATATTCATCCTACTGATACTGTTGTTATAGATAGCATTGTTTAGTATCGTCATTGTCATTTCTATTTTGATTTTAATGTGATTATGATTATTTTTATCACGTTATGTAATTGATATTACCCTTAGAATATGTGGTAACAATTTTAAAAATAGGACTAAAATCAGAAGAACAGCCACGGCAGAAACAGCAGAAATTATATTGTAATACAGATAGAAGAAAGAATAGCAATAGCAGTAATGATATAAGTAGCATTAGCTATAGTAGTTTAGGTAGCTACAGCGAATGTGGCATTAGAAGATCATAGACCTATTACAATATCCTCACTGTTAAGTGCGAAGAAGTTGTAGTGCAGCATAAGCAACAGTAGTAGAACCATTAGTAATAGCTGCAGCAGCAGCAGCAGCAGTATTATTATTATTATTATTATTATTATTATTATTATTATTACTATTATTATTATTATTATTATTATTATTAGTAGTAGTAGTAGTAGTAGTAGTAGTAGTAGTAGTAGTAGTAGTAGTAGTAATAGAAGTAGTAAATTTTCATTTTTTTATATTTTGTGAGATCATGTATTTATAAAATTTGTCATTAAAAGGATCTTACCGAAAGTTACACAGCACAATGATAGCTATGATATTACAAACAACTCCGGCGCAACAAATGCCTGCCCCGCCTCCTGCGAATAGACCCACTCGCCAGTACCATACATCGGGTTTCCCAGCAGCAACAGTAGGGGCTGAGGTAGAAAGCTGGTTGGTCTGATTGCTAGTGCTGGCGCCATTGGAGTTGTGGAGGTCTATTGGGTCCAGATCTTTGCCTAGAGAATCTAGCTCTGGATAGTCAAAGATGTTGAGGTGTCCAAGTTCCCAGGATGTAGCAGTCTGGTCTTCTCCAGGAGATGCGGTAGTCATTCTGATATCCAGAGGTTTAGGTCTTTCTATGCTTATATCGATTCCTTCGCACGGAAAAACTTCTGCGTTTTCCAATGCGCAGTTAAATGCAATTTGTCTGGCTTGCGGTAGCTTTTTGCTCTTGCTTTTATCGGAAATAGGCCTTAAGTCCCTCATTCACTACAACATGTTTCTAAAGCTTTACAGGAAGGAGAGATCGCATCTTGATGACGAGAAGATAAATATTTCAAGGAACTGAAAGTAAAAAAACCCAAAAAATTTCCGACATGCATCAAGTCCACCCTCTGAAGTGAAATGTGAGAAGCAGATATGAAAGCACACAGCTCTGGCATATTAAATAAATATTTCATTGTATTTTTAGAACGAGATTAGGGCGCAAATTGTTTTTCGTTTTGGAAAATTTCCTCTTTGAAGCCCATTGGTTGCAGATAAAAACGATAACTTTGCACTCTAATCTCATTGCCAATAGCGGCGGTCCTATCTTACCTGATGCGAGAGAATGTGTATAGTGTGGACTATTTCTCAAGTACTAAACGAATAGTCTCCAAGGCAGGACTGTGATCCCCGACCTCCTGGCCCTAAAGCCAAGTCTTGGATGTATCTCCTATCTATCAAGGAATCTACTATCCTAAATTCTAGTCTTGGATGTATCTCCTATCTATCTCAAGGAATCTACTATTATATCCATACATGTATCAATCTTGAATATTTCCAACCAAATCCCTCCTTGTATCGCTCTATCTCTGTCGTCACTGATTAATCATTCCCCTCTATCACCCTTCTCTCCTTCTCTCTTTCAAGCTCCTCTCTATCTCTTTAAACAATGATTCTGTCGTTGATAGTGTGCTTTTTTCTTTTAATTTCAAGTTCGCCCATTACCCGTCCATACTATTGTCTGTATGCCTTAAATTTAGATCTACTTAGTTTTAGTTTTCTTTCTTTTTTTTAAAACTGTAAATACCAAGTAAAGCTATGTTAATCTGATAAATCTTAAGGCATTTGGCCAGATACGATTATTCCACAGTGAAGTTCCAGTTTTGAACAAGACAAATTTGTAGGGAAAATTTAGATGCAGCTGAAATGGGCCTACCTACATGGGACTACCTCTACTAAAGTAAACACATAAGCTTCATCTTTCACTAAACTTTATAAGTTAATGCACGAACTTGTAGCTAGTTAGTATTACGGCGAGCTAAGTGGTAGATGTAGAATAAGAAAGCTTTTTTCTAATTAATTCGTTAACAAAACAACCTATAGTTTAGAAAAAATTAACAAATTTTTTTGACTATTTAAAGTTGATGGCTAAAAAAAGTTTTAAATTTTGAAAAAAAGTAAATTTAAAATATTGCTACTTGAATTCATTACAACAGCACCGATGCAAAACTGCTCTATTTTACGGAAATCCAACTATCTTTGCCAAGCACGTTAAAAAACCTCAAGATTCAGAGAGGTTTCACAAAATGTTTTTTTAAACTTTCAATCAATTCCTATGAATAACGTGTTATTTATTATGATACGATTTAAAATGACCAAAACAATTTTTTTTTCGTTAAAAAAGCAGTTCTAAAATAGATACACAGCACGCGCAAAAGGTTTAGATCCAATGCCTACACGATTCCCTATTGTTTATATGGAGGCAGTCCGAACGAAGAACCGACACTGCTCGCACGCCAACAAAAACAATAATGTGCTTATGGTCCAGTACAAGCATTTTGCTGGCTTTATTCCTAAACCTTCAGATGTCAGTCAATTTTTTCCTTTGAGAGTGTAATTTATCCGTGTGAATAGTGAAAGCTTACTAAGGTCTTACCAGCAGAGTGGATTTTTTAACTTCTCATATAAACTTCTGAAAATCCCTAATTCCAGACCTCTTTTACATCTGTATTATAAAATCGTATTTCATATTATAAATTATAACAATGGACTTTGATGACACTGGATGCGCTCTTTCCGCTAATCTCTCAGTCTCAGATTAATGACTGTTTGAGTAGCGCTAATTGTCTGCTAAAGGTTAGACCATTATAGTTACAGATCTGCTACTGAGGAGATCTGTTATCGAAATGAGAGCGCTCACGTAGAAGTGCACCAGCAGGCCGCGTGGCGGGGGAAGCGGGTGTAAAGAGGTTGTGAGGTTGCGATTGGCAGAAAATAACAGAAAAGAAGGATGGACGGTAGTGAGAACGGGAAGGCCATAAAGATAAATTTTATGTACGGTGGGCGCTAGATGTGAAAAGTTGATTACTCACTTTGAGAACGAGGTTGTCGACTGGTTATTTATTTTCAGAAGAAGGAACAAGAGGAGGTAGGACAGATAGATAGATAGATAGATAGATAGATCGAGAAAGAGAGAGAGAGAGAGAGAGAGAGAGAGAGAGAGAAAGAGAATTACAGACAGCCAGAGAGATCGATAGAGAGAAAAAGAGAGAATTACGGACGGCCAGAGACATAGAGAAAAAAAAAGGAAAAATGGTTGTAGAATTTCTTGAAAAAAAACTTGAAGGAAGAAATGTAGTATTGAAGATGAAGAAGAAGAAAAAGTAACAGGAGGAAAAACAATATTGTTTGATTAGACTATGGTTTCTTCTACTTGATTTTAAAGATAAGACATCTCAGCGAAGATCCCTGGCTTTTTGCAGCAAATCTCCCATGGTTTTAAATGCTGCTAGCAAAAGCGGTTGCTTCCACAGCATATATTTTTAACTGAAATTAATATTTTTAATTAATTCAAAATTTGCAAATTGAATAATATTACGTAGTTTGCAATTCTCTCTACGCTTAACGATTTTTTTTTTCGAAACGAATATCACATTTCTGCTTGAGGTGAAAGAGGAGCCGCGAATTGTAAGCATAAAATTGATGAACTTCGTGATATGGCCTAGCCTTTACCTTTTGCGAGTATTAGTTATTACCAGAAAAGCATTCCTTTATGGAAACTAAGTTTTAAAGATACAATTCTGTTGACAATCTTCTGAAAACTCGACGAAAAACTCAAGATTAACAGCTATGCTCATTATTATCTGTGTCAACGATAGCGTATCATCGATGTTTTCAAATTCCAGAGGTAAATGATCAATGTCTAGACTGTTCATAGTTAGGTCGGATTATATAATATGGCCGCTTCATGAACGATATCTCGTTAATTTATGGTTGAAAATTCATGCCTTTTTTTCCTAAAAATTTTCTGCCACCATTACTTTTTAAGAGTTCAACGTTTTTTCAATGTTTTGTGACTTACTTTTAAACTACATTATATTGAAACAGTTTTAAGGTTTTGAAAATGTTTTGAAAAAAGTGCGCCTGGTTTTCATAGGGCACACAACACAAAGAATAAATATATTAATTTTTTCTCTACGCCAATCGGGAATGCGATTTCAAGAGAGAATTAGAGTAGCCGTTCTTGGCTGAAAGGCAGCCAAGGCGTAAGCGCGTTTTTTCTTCTAGTTTTCATTGTTTTCTTTCCTTCAAACTATTTAGTTTTGTCGTGATAATTTATCATTATTGACTGTTGAAATTTAAAACAATAAACCATCTTACTTTTGTAAGTCGAACATTTCATCAGCCAAAGCAATATCTTTTGTTTTTTTTTCACTGTTTTGAAAGCCTAAATTCTCTATAATAACTACGTGTATATTTGTGGCATATCGGCTTTGTATTACGTGCTTTTAATGTTTCATACATATTTTTCTTTGCAAAACTAAAAGCTTAATGCCTACATGAGCCATTTTGTGTGAAGTGCAAGATAAAAGGGAATGTCATAAGCGACTAATTGCAGCTATTGAAGCAAACCGTTGCATGTTGGTCCTCTTTACTTAAATGAGAATGAACCCGCGCTAGTTTCATCTAAAGCTCTCTCTCTATCGTATCTGTTGGCTTTGCAGTAGCATAAAAAAAAATACTATAGCTACATTTTGGCGTTTTACGGCAAAAATCTATTGTATGTTTGAAGGGCAAAAAAACTTAAAGTTTATTGTTAAAAAATCTTTCAGTTTCTAGATCTATAATTATATTTTGTTAAACATTTTGCACGTGGGCCTAAAAAATTAATATCTTGTTTTAATCTTAGCGAAATAGATTTTTTCAACGTTGTCCATTACGTATAAGCGATTTTTCTTCCATAGCCATGAAAGATATAATTATTAATTTTCTTTATTGTTACGTTCACCAGCATCGTTTCAGT